>OX235272.1:34405723-34568609 GCA_944472155.2 Trichobilharzia szidati
CTTGGTGAATGATCATTTGGAAATAAATGATTTGATAGAAGAAAACAAAAGATGAAAGATGGATAATAAAAATAAAAAGAGTGAAGAATAAAATACGACTGTGAATGAAGTCTGGTGACTTTCGGTGACATGAAGTAATTATGTGCTCGAGAATTGAGCAGTCGACTGTTCTGAGCCCTTCTTTCTCAAACCATGGTGGTTGGTGTTCATTGAAGCGTCTAAAAATGTCCTATTGGTGCAGCCTATTTATGTAAATCTACAGGAGCAAGTGAACTGGTAAAGGTACATTGAAGTTGACGACAGTTGGATCATGTTACTGTCTTTATGGTGAACAAGTGCATATGTGGGGAGGGTGAGACTTAGAGATGTATCAATAGACGTTCATTGAAATGCAATTGACAGACGCCTTACGAGAAATTTACTAATTGAACGACTAGTTGTTTCTTTGACACATCCAATTTTCGAGGAATAACTGATCTTTCTCTTCAGATGTTTGTCAGTGTGAAGGAGGTTGTATATCCATTTTCAGCTGGAGTGTTTCCGAAGGGTTTCAATTACTAACTCACTATTTCCTAGGCACATGTAAAATACATTCTTGTTGCAAAAGATGACATGAAAATTGTTTTTCTGTTTATTAGGAGATAAAGGTAAAAATCTATCAGGCATCTACAAAAGAATTTTCTTCGAAAAGAAATCTTTGTTTTATGATTATAGGGAAGAGAACGTTAGATTTTTGCCCACTTTGGAAATGACTCTGGATAACCAGTCAACTGACATGCTATAGCAGGTGGTGATGGGTTGTTCAATTATACAGCCTCTGACTGAACCATTGTTTCCGGTTTGCAGCCATGCTGAACAGTGTTCTTTAGCACGTTGAGAATTGATGACTGTGATGACTATCAGTACTTTAACAGAATTATCGCCTGGAAAATCGCTCCTGAATGATCTAATTATAATATTGAGACTGATTTGAACTTTGTAAGCATTATTCCCTTTTTGTCCATATACTACACACCACTGTTCTGACATTTGCATGCAATCGATCGAGTCAGTCCTTATTCTTTGTCTTTGTTCATGTTTAATGTGTAATTGCAATGCTTGTCTTTGTGGTTACATGGTGATATTGATAACGTGTTTGTTTGGGTAAGCATGAGTCGTTCTGTCCTCAGATGGTATGCAGGATTTATTTGATACGTGATTCTTGCTGGCAGGGATTTTTGTCCCACCTTGTTAACGATATTCGTCTTGATTAGCATTCACTTCACAAAGCTGATTTGAGTTAAATAATTCTGTTTTATAGTACTTGTTTTGTACTGAAGAAACTATTTGTGATTGAGAGTTACTCAAGCAGATTTTTAGTCAGTAGAATGTGCAAAGATTGGCTTCCAGAGTTCCTACTACTATCGTTACAAATACTATTCATTGGATAGGTAAATGATAATCCTCTGTACTAAAATGTGAGAATAATCATTATGGGTAAGTTTTGATTTGATAAAGTCACACAGTGTTATACTTTAATGTTTACTGATGACGTTCCAAGCACAATTTATTGCTCAAATTCATATCAAGGTAATCACACGACCTCTTAAATTCATTTATGTAGTTCCATTGTTTTTCACTTGATTTTCACTTGATTTGATTGGTAGTAGTAGTTTCCATATTTCGGGTGTGAGTGATGAATCATTCCTATTGCATGTGTTGGGTGTAGATTCGATGAACAAGGATTCAGTAATCGACCTCTCTCTTCACCTACCTAGATTACTTTTTAGAATTTTAACCCTCTCCCACCCTATTGTGTGGTTGTGTTAATGCATGCATTGCGGTTGCTGGGCTTTTTCTAAATTACTTATCTTCTCGGGGTCAATCATTCTTACCTTAGCTAAATTCTTATGTTCTGACAATCTGACTACCCAGGACCTACTAGTTTGACCTAAATAGTTGACCTCACAGTCATTGGAGGATATTTTGTAAATTATATCATTTTGTCTAATTGCATCGACTGGGTCCTTTAACCTACAGAGCTTGTCCCTGAGTGAGTTTGTAGGTTTAAATGCCATTCTAATTCCTGCTTTATTGAGAATCCTACGTAGGGTCTCAGATGTCCCCTCTTTATATGGTATAACTGTAGATGACTTATATTCTCTCTTATTTATGTTATTATTACTAGTTTCACAATTATTTTGTTTTGCTTTCGAGCTTTTTAATCTTCCTAATGAACATCATAGGATAGTTAGTTATTTAGCACCAACGCCTCTTCTATCGGTTTTCTTTCATCATTTAGGTCTTTTTTTGTGCTACTTAGTGCCATTGCTCGGTTTGTTTAACACTTAGCTAAGCCTGCCTTAACAGTTAAAGGACGAGATGAAGTAAAGTCTAAATATCTATTACAATGCGTTGGTTTTCTATAAACACTAGTGTGTAGTTTGCCGTCTTCTATTCGTTTTATTTTACAATCTAAGATAGCTAGTTTTCCTTGTTCATTTTCGGCTTCAAATGTGAATTTTATTCCCTCCACTAGTGAGTTTATGTGTGTCAAGAAGCTAGAGATATGTTCTGTTTTTAACACTGTGAAAGTGTCATCCACATATCTCCACCATATTTTTGGAGTAGGATTAATCGTATTAAGAGCCATATTTTCCCAGGTATCCATAAATATATCTGCTACGATAGGGGATATTGGTGATTTATTGTTAATCTAGGCACGTGGAGAGAGAGGTTGATTACTGAATCCTTGTTCATCGAATCTACACCCAACACATGCAATAGGAATGATTCATCACTCATACCCGAAATATGGAAAATACTACTACCAATCAAATCAAGTGAAAATCAAGTGAAAAACAATGGAACTACATAAATGAATTTAAGAGGTCGTGTGATTACCTTGATATGAATTTGAGCAATAAATTGTGCTTGGAACGTCATCAGTAAACATTACTGTATAGCACTGTGAGACTTTATCAAAATGAAACTTACCCATAATGGAATTACACTCTTCCACAGTGCACAAGGTTTATTCTTATTTCGCGAATACTCATCCTTGTCTAATACACATTGAAATTTTCACATTTTTTTTCTACATAAGAAACTTGAGTTCGCTGAAGTTCTCTTTTGTAATCATTATTTAAAAGCTACTGAATTTCCATGAATAAAATCTTTGAACTTTTACAATTTACAATATCAGATATATGTAGACATTAACACATGAATCAAGATTTCCATCAGATATAAAAAAAATGGACTTTTGCATTTTTTGCTCTTATAAGGGTTACAGTCCCTCTTTATATGCATATATTGCGAAATGTGTTTTCGCGAAGTTGGCTAAAATAAAAACAACCAGTTGACCAGAAAATTTAAATAATAGTAGTAATGAGGAATGAATTTCTTCTCCCTAACATATTTTGGTGTCTTTTAAAAACTTCAACTTTGAGTTTTATTCTTTACAAAAGTTCTCTTCTAACTATACCACTATTCACACCAACCTAATTTGAGGGTTATATTATGATTAGAAAAAATAAAGGAAATTTATGCTGTGAAAAACGTTTGTATGTTTGTGCAGATATTTAGAAATTGCCTTCATAGCTAGCTATACTAGCTTGTTATCTATCTTCCCTGTCATTCATTTTATAAGTGGTTCAGTGTGTTCTGTTTGTTTAACTATTCTATTTTTTTTCACATATGTATATAAATGTTGTGTGAGTTGGATTAGCGGGAATCTTGCCAAGATTCTTCTCCCATTGTTTATCTCATCCTTTTCTTCTTCTTCCTTTTCCTTGACTTTTCACTTGAACGTTGAAAAATGATGGTGATAATTATGATGACAATTGAAGCTGCTTTATAATTAATCCCTTAGATATATATTCCTTTATTTCTTAAGATAAAATGCAGGGCGATACATAGTCAGATAGTCAGTGTTTTTTTTTGTTTTGTTTTTGCAGTCAACTTGAATTTATGCAATTTTCCTCTTACTACTAATGGTGCATATATTATTTATTTTCCCACGCCCCTCATTCTTCCCATCACTCCTCCCTCCATCCTAGAGAAAACCATCCATCCAGACCTCCTTTTACGTAAGTGTACATACTTCTATTACACAACATGAATTTGGTCATGTTTCGTTCTTCTGAAATCACTGAATGAATACTGTTGTTGTATCTTTTCATCTGTTTGTTCATACTTCTTCCCCCACCTCTTCAACTCTCCCATATTCTTCTGTTCTCTAATACATATTCAAAGCGAATAAATCATTCCTATCATGAGTTGAACACTATGCTGAAGTAGGAATGATGTTGATGATGACGATAAACATGATACAGGGATTGAAATCCCTATAAACCTTTAAAAAATGTGACTTTGGTAAATAGTCCGCATATTTTCACACGTAGAGAACAATAATTTCGGTTCTGTTTGACAGCCTTAATTGTAGAAAACAAAGTGCCTTAAAATATTTTCTTAAATAACTTATTGAGCAGAGAAAGAACAAACATTGGTGCAGAATGACACGGATCCATTTTGTTTAGTCAGTTCTAATCACCTGCGTGCAGCTTATAATCTTTAGTAGTATATGTCAGTGTTTGAAATTTTAACATACATTTGTCTTTCGAGTTTGACAACTGATTGATATCAGTTAGACATCAGTGAGTTCCATCCATTCGGAAGTGGAAATGGAGTTCCGGCCATTGACAGTGATTGGTGGTCAAGCTAAGGTCACGAATTGGTAGAAGCTAGAATTCATTGAATCAGGTCCCAGTGGTTGAATAGTGTGCGAGCTTGCCTTGTAACCGGCAGGTGGGGGGTTCGAAACTCAGTGGGTGCGTACTGTCGATGAGTCCTAAACTAGAACGAAACAAGTGTTCAGTACTTCCTGGTTTTCATTGGTTCTCTAATTGATATCAATCCGTGGCCAAACTCGAAAAACAAATCAAAACAAAACTAGCAGACTGCTTCATGGCAAGCCTCGAGAACGGCCCACTCAAATCAACCATCGACAATCTCCAGTTGTACGTTATATATGTTGACGACATCTTTATCATCTGTGATGACGATCACGATCTCAATCAATTACTGTAAATATTCAACAAATGCCATCCAGCCACAAAGTTCACTTTGGAAACTGAAAATGAATCTAAAATCCCTTTTCTTGACGTTGAGCTTACAAGGAGAGATGACGGAACTTTAAGAAGGTCAATCCATAGGAAAACGACTTGGAACGGACAATTAACAAGTTTCTACAGTTGGGTACCAATCAGTCGGAAAAGAAACCTAATTAAATCCCTTGCCACTCGTGTCAGACGCATCTGCAGCTCCGACACCATGGAAGAAGAACTAAACTTCCTGAGGAAAATCTTCATACAAAATGGCTACCCACCAAGATTTGTAGACAAAAACATCAAACAGAAAAACCAAAAGCAGGAGACACCATCCGTGCCAAAAAAGATACTTTATATGAACCTAGACTTCAAAGGAGACCTACCTAGTGACGCCCTCAGAAGGAGAATTTCCACCTCTTTAGGAAGAACTTTCCCTGCAGCAACACTAAGAAAAGTGTTCTCCAGTCGCCCGCTGATCTGCGGAAGCCCAAAGGACATGATTCCGCACATGACCACTTCTATGTGTATATATCAGTTCACCTGTTACTGTGGAGCCAGGTACATCGGTCGTTCAACGCGCATCCTGTCAAAAAGGGTCGAAGAACACTACCCAGCGTGGCTACAGAAAGGAAATAATGGCCATATAAGGAGTGCATTAATCGAACATCTCGTCAACACCGGTCATTCCATCTCAACGAACGCCTCCTTCAAAGTGATCTACAAAGTGAAGAACAACCTCCCAAAGACAGTACGATTTCGTCTTCTTTGCATCGCAGAAGCCCTAACCATCCAGTTGGTGGAACCAGAACTATGCATACAAAAGAAAATTATCCAACCAATTCTACTCGCATGGTAACAACTCCGTTGATTTGACCCAAATCTTCTTTGTTTGTTTGATTTGACCTTACTTCTGTTTGTATGCTTATTTTTCTAACTTAAAACCCTTGTGTAATTCTGTATATTATTTTGTTTCCATGTACACCCTTTGAGTACACCTCATTCATCAAACTATTCATGCCATTGCGTAACTCTTATTTAACAATCATTTATGACAACTCATCACTTTTGTTACTACCCCCTTATATGAACATCCAATTCATTTGAACTTACTAACCGTATTTTCGTTTGACAAATTTAATGTATACACACACACACACACAAAATAACCATATTTATTTGCGATTGTACAGCTTTGAAAATGAATTCGCCGAAAAGAGACTCTTTGCTGAACTACTTGTCTTTTGTCTACTAAATCTTTACAAATCAGGCATTGAAAATACTTCTGCAAACCAATAGTAATATTGTAACAGCTTTAAAGTGAAATAAAATATCAGGATGATAAGGTGGCTGAAGTATATGTATATATATATATATATATATATATTTATATACATATATGTTGAAGCTCCCAGTTAAAGAAGCCAGACAGTTTGAACTCTTTATTCACCAAACACCTGATTGGCACAAGACACCTACTAGATGCACTGGCATCATTCACAATAATTAACAGACAAAAAAGCCCAAGTCTTCTTTGGTTCGCTGAGGCTATTGCAATAAAACAACTAAAACCTTATTCACATGTTTAAAAGGAAGCTGTCGTTGGACTTCAGTTATCCTAGTGGCTCATCGCTTGCTGAATTTAGTTTTCTAATTTCATTAACTCATCTTTTCGAAAATCCCACCATCCCATGTTTCTGTCTGACTTTAATAAGACATCATTTTCCTTGACCTTCTGAGTTCTACTCACTGTATTACAACATCATATCTTCATTCGATCTCTTGCACACAACTACGTGATTGTTACTTTTCTTTTTCATTATACTAACAACAAATTTCGCAGTTAATTTTTCAAGTAAGTTCTCCCTACCAATATATATATATATATAATATTCACACTGTAATACTTCAACCAATGTAACATCCTGATGCTTCGTCCCACTATGGCGCTCTTACAATATAACCGTTGATAGACAAAAGGACGTTAAAATTTCAGTTACTTATTCCATTTAGGATTATAGGTTGCAGGAGGCTGATGAGAACGGATGAAATAAAATTGTTGTATTTTATTCTACACCAATGTTTGTTCTTCCTTTTATCAAATAACTTATTGCAAAGACATTCTAATGAGTGTCAACGAATTCTCTGAGGTTTTTAGCCAATACAAACAGTGTAGGATTCAATATTATTATGCAATAACGCTTAGCGTAGTATTGATTTTCGTCTTGACGTTTTACCCAAACGTTCATGCGAAATCTTATGATGTTCTTCTTCTAAGATGATGATACTAAATAGATACAAAAAGACACAAGTCCAGGAACATTATTCTTTTCGTAACTTCATTTCAAAGCTGTAGAGTTGTAGAGTGTTTTAAGAAGCCAGGGAATTGCCTATAAGGTTAGTTGGTCATATGATTCGGTAACAGGACATGTGAATTTATGTATCAATCAGAATAAAAAATTAAGTTATCTAAAAGCGATAAGTGATGAGCATCGCTAAGAGATGATCATCTGTGAAAAACACGTAGAAACTAAAAATGAAGGGAACCTGGAAATACGAACATTGTTCAGAAGTTTAAGGGATTCACAATATTTCTTAAATTTTATTTTAAGTCACGAGTTTGAAAGGAAGAAATACGTTGAGGACAAAAACCAAGTTCAGTCTTCTGCACTCAGCATAAAGAAAAAGATTAGGATTTTCAACACAAATGTGCAGTCAATCACTTCTCCAATATGGGTCAGAAACTTGGCCACCGCGTCATGGAAAGTATTTCAAACAGACTGCTGCAAGCGTTCGTCAACTGCTGCCTTCGTCGGCTCCATACTGAAGATCAAATCACCTGCCGGCCGGCCAGAAAGACTTAACAACAAAACACTCTGGCTGGCAAAAAACCAACAGTCAAGAGCTGACTGCTCAACTAATATGTAGAAGAAAATGGATGTGGATTGTTCGAGCATACTTTACGGAGGCCACCGAATGACATCGTACGCCAGGCCCTAGAGTGGAAACCGAATGCAAGGCGACGAGAGGGTCGTCCAAGGGTGATATGGAGGAGGTCGTGCGAGTTGGAGGAGGTGAGTGATTATAGGGAATCTCGGGACCAGTTGAAGTGGACAGGAGAAAATAGGACAAAGTGGAGATGTGTTGTTGAATTGTTATGTCCCACTCGGAACCCAACGGAGTAATAATAATAAAAACCGAGTAAATTTGGATCAAATATCAAGTTATTGTATGAATTAAAAAATTCAAAGCCACAGTGATAAAAGGGACTGGATGAATCGCTTCTGTATATGCAGTTCAGGGTGTTCCTTGTGTATCGCAAGCAAGAGCTTCTGATATGGACAGAAGGTGTGGACGGGAACCCTCTGGAAGACTTCGCTATTATGAGTTCGTCAACAGCTGATATGACCGAGTGGACTTTTCATTGGTATGCTAAATACACTTATTCTTCCTTAGTACCTTGCGCTTCACTGAGCCACGTAAATATCTAAAGATACAGACCGACCTGTAACTGTTTGGATACAATTCTATAAAGTAAAAAGCAAATCATATTTATATATTTGTAAACACATCAAAATCTGGTTACTAGACTTAATCATGAGCTGACATTGGTTAGCGAACCATTGAAAGACATGGGCATACTAGACAGCTGTTATTCTCTAGCCTTCCATTGCTCTTCAACAACTCCAAAGATAAAGTATCGCATCTGACCACTTCTGTGTGTATCTACCAATTCACGTGCTCATGTGGAGTGGGATATATAGGTCGTTCGATGCATGTTTTATCCAATAGAGTCAAAGAACATTATCCCGCTTGGCTACGAAAAGGTAGCAGTGGATCAATAAGAAGTGCTATAACTGAACATATACTCAACACTGGTCGCTCAGTATGTAACGAGAATTCATTCAAAATCATCTACAAAGTCAGAAAAAGTCTCCAAAAAACAGTAAGCTTCCGTATACTTTGCATTTTCGACGTCTTAGTGATCCGGATAGAAAACCCAGATTTATGTACACAGAGGAAACTTCACAACCCGATCCTTCTACTTCGGGCTTATTACAATTCCTATTAATTTGTTAATAATGCTTGTGTTTTTCTGAATTTTTCGAACATTCTGAATTTTATATGACATCCTAGTAATATGTTTTTCTTAATCAACCTTTTATTTATTCTTTCTACCTGTTACATAATTTATTCTGGACACGTGTCTTCATGCTCTTTCATTAACATCCTGCTTTACCGGGTGTCTTTCATATTACACAACCCTTGTGAATACTTACCAACCTTCATCCCCTAGTTACAATTCCACTATTCATCACATTTTGGAAACATTCTGATGATGCAAACAATAACCCTAATTAAATTTTATTTTTGTTTGGCGATCTCAATGTACACACAAACAAAATAAATGTAAATGTACAGCTAAATGAATGAATTCGCAGAAAAGAGACTCTCCGCTGAACCTTTTCGTTCTTATCTTCTTTATCTGTCTGGATAGACAATCTCTGTATTAGTATCTCTTTTGAATTGTAGACGCAAAAGTAATGGCTTTTACTTCAACATTGCCATTTCATTTTTGCGACTATTATAACCTACGTTGACTTTCATAAACTCCTCTGGTTATCTGTTTTCGTTTGGAATATACTGGATGGCTTGGAATCCTTTTTCTATAAAGTTTACGGAGAAAAATTGACCTCAAACTACTAAGTTGAGGAAGTGTATATACACTGAAATTTTTCCTCTAGATTTCTAAACGTGGTCTTCTTAATGAGTCCACTCGCTTTTTTCGTTACTGAGAAGTCAAGAAAGTACAGGGACCCATTATATTCTCCTTCGTAGGTGAAATGAACCACTGGGTGATCAAGAGTGAATGTGTCTCAAAATTATATTACTACGTAGACCTTTATTGTAGTGTACAAAAGTATCATCTATGCAACGAAAGTGCAGTACACATTTTGCTGTTTCATCTTCCAACGGATTATTTTCTAATTTTGCAAGAAAAATGCTCGCAAATATTAGACCATAGGGTATCTGTTCTCTTTATTTTTTTCAAGTTATGTGCTTTTTCACGTACTTGCAAATTCGTAGTTGCAGTTGAAGGCAACATACAGTGGGCGTTTGTTCACTTTTGATTGTTTTGAATAACTGTTGGTTTTATACACACATACGGGTTTGGTGACGAAATAGGTTCCATTCAGTGAAGCATTCAGCTTGCACATTATTCTTCTAGGAAGATAATCACCTGTTAGGGCAGTCTGTAAAAAGACAGAGTTCTTCTCCACTGTGTTGAAATTAACCTTTTCCAAACTATGTTTAATGTTGAAATTTTGTAGATAACTGTTATCATGCAGCCAATATTTTCACAAAGGATAACCCTTCTTTGAACTCTCCCGCTAAGCTCAAATCTGTTTTCCTCACTTATCGGGAATAAGGGTTTGATGAAATTCTCAAGATTTCTATTCAAATATTACTATCGCCTTCAAAATTTTCAACTTAGAATAAAGTTTTCGTCTTAAGAATGTAACATACAGCATTTTGTAAGCCTAAAAAGGAGTCACTGTAGCAATTAACATGTAAATTTTCACCCAAAGCTTATGAAGGAAATTCATAAGGAAAGCAGATGCACAATAACACATTGAGTAGTTTCATAGAAGTGATTTCGGTTTAGGACAACATTGTAATCCACGATAACTTATTTTAAGGCTGATTTACATAAAATCATATTTATATTTTACATATGATAACAAATATTCACTTTTCAGCTGATCATTAGTCTCCTGGCCTCATTATAATCGAATATTGGGTTGCGTATAAATTTTTCTATTTTTCAAGACTGGTAGCTTTTGATGTAGTTTTTGTCTGCTCACAATTTTGGTTTTCTTCCTTCTTGTGCATACCTCTAGTCACTATTGTTCTCTTCTGAATGCGATGTACTTGTCTTCATGAAAGGTTTCAACAGGCTGGCTTCCGTACATCCTTCCTTCTACTACGCTTAACTAATCAACAGCCATGGGCATTTGTCAGTAAATCCAAAGCAGAAAACTCATAGAAGCCTTTCAAATTAATGGAGGAATAAGACAAGACTAACTACTATCACCGATGATTATCCCTATTGTAACGGACTGAATTATGCTGTAGACTGTTTGGAGAGAGAAGACAGGATTACAATAGACCAATCAGAAGACTCTAGAAGATCTGGATTTTGTGAACGATTTGTATCCAATGTCACATAAATTCGAACACTTAGAGGTGAAAACCAACCAACTGGCTGAAGAAGCAAGAAAAGTAGAACTTCAAGTGAACACTGAGAACACGAAGACGATGAAGATAACCAACAAACTGCAACAACAACAATAAGCAACAATCATTATCAATGGGAGTAATTTCAAATACATCACTTCCTCCACTTCGTTTAAGCAGAATCTTTTCCACTACAGGCGGACACCACGGATGAAAATGTCAACACCAGAATCCAAAAGGCAGAGTGGAACTTCATCACTCTGAAATTAGTTTGGAAATATTGCCTCCAAACACAACATGATAAACAAGATTTAGATTTTCAACACCGATGCTGAGTAAGTCAGACAGTTCTCCTATGAAGGTCAGAGACTTGAGGCATCACAGAAAGCATTTCCGACACGCCACTCTAAAGTCTTATCGACAACTACCTTCGCTGGCTCCCTCCTGATGATCAGACAGCTAGGCATAAGGAATTAACAACAAGAAACTCTGTGGACGATCCAGCCAACAACTTATGGATGAACAGATATTCCGAAGTAAATCAATATGCACCATTGGTTGATATCATCCTTCAAACCATCGATCGAATGGAACTCGAATGGAAAAGGACGATTTGGGTGTGTGTGCGACAGTGACATGGAAGTGGTTGAGTGAGAAGGAAATGAGATCCTACGGTCAATCTTGAGGTCAGCTAAAGAGGACTGCACCGAGCTGGTTGAAACTGAAATGTGCTGTTTAAATGCTATGCTCTACTTGAAACCAAGAGGGAATAGTAGTTAAAAATAATAATGAGTTAATAAATGTTTCTATAAGAGAAAAACCAATGTAAAAGCAGAAATCTATCATTCTATTTCACCTACTAGGCACTTTTGACAGTTTCTCAAATCACTGACTGTAAAAGTGTAGATACATAATTCAGTTCTCTGAAAAGAAGAGTCATTTATGTGCAAAAAGAAGGTTGATTTGTGAATTGTTGATATTGGATGGTTGGAGACAATCAGCAGGAAGCCTTGGACCCATGCTTGGTGCTAGTTGATACTCGTCAGCAAGCGATACCTAGGTTCAAGGATTCCTGCTGATTGCCACCAACCATCTAATACAGACAAATCAGAGTAAACCTTGATGGAGAGCCATCTGGAATGGTGGCCACATTGCAAACTTAACTAACATAATTCACTATGCAGTAAATATAGGACTAGTATCCAATCGAAAAAAAGAGGTTGACTTGGGAGTATTGCTGATAAGAGTAAACTGAGGAATTATTTTAAACATTAACTGTGCTACTTAATAGAGTGTCACGGGAATATCTATTGTGAAGTAGAAACCTCTGAAAACTTGACAAGATTATCAGAGTGTATCTCAATGAACACTTTTCGGTGAAATCATTTTCCAAATTGTGTAACATTATCAACACTTATGTTACACACATTTTCCAAGAAAATATTTGCCTATCATTGGTATAACGCCAAAAAATATAGACACAGAAAATTTGAAAGAAATCCATCCTTCACATAACTGGCAACGCACTTTCTCACACTTTATCAAAGTATAGTGGAGTGTATCCTTCAATGCGGTCGTCACAACAAAATCCCTTAGTTCACGAACCACTTAGGAGAGAGGATATTATTAAGAAATGATAGGAAAGTATATATCTTAGAAATCCTAGAATGCGATTTTACTAAGAATTAGCCATTTTTCCTTCTACGTGTGCCAGTGACGTATTCATGCCTGTGGGAGAGAGAAAATGAAGTGAATTCTTCCCCATTATTTTTATTCTAGGAGTGCACTCATTAGATTATTATTTCACAAGATACTAGCTGACTACTGAATAACAATTAAGTAGGCAATTGTGAAAGCTTGCAATTCCTAGTCCGTGAGTGCATAGAAGCGCTAAATTAGTGGTTCATTTAAATAGTTTCTATTCATCTTAGTGTATAACATCCATAGGATTTGTATCAAGTGGTCATGCATACGAATGCAGTTTATACTATATTGATCGAGGTGTTGATAGATACCCTTTCTTAGGTATCTTCAACAGCTTATCAATTCACATTTAGCTGAAGAAGCAAATGCATTTGAAGGACAGAACAAAAGGGGTGTCTGAGAAACACTCAACATCCTGAATTAATACAAGATTAAGTCTCTTGAATTTCACAGAAACTTATGCTATCAAACGGTTAAAACACTGATCATGTATCAGAACGAAGCTGTAGTAAGTCTCCCGCTATCTTAACAGCTCGGTCTTTATTCCTAATTGATTACATATTCTTTCGTTAAATGTAAATGCTGATTTATTCGCAGGATTACATAGTCACACCATCACTTATCATGCGTCATACTTAATATTTCTGATATCTTATGAAATGAGCACAAATCACAGTGAATATTTTTGCATCTTATTTTCTTATTTATAATTTTCTAGTGACCTATTTATTGTTATGATTTATGCGCCTTAATATCTTTTTACTACACTCGCTCCCCACGTATTTTGTAAAATTTTGCCAGCATTACATATATAAGTAGAGCAATACATCTTCAATCCTACTAGCTTTAGATTACCATTCATCAATATAGCATGATCGTATTTAATTGTTGTTCAACATTTTATCTTCAGTGAACTAAAACGCTATGTAGAAATTGCAGTATTAATACTTTTACCTTTCATTATTCAGGTTGTGAACAGTTGACAAGATGCCAACTGACATAATCAAATGGATTCGATCATATTCTTTACTCCATGCTATTGTAACAACAGAAGACAAGGGCCAGGCAACAGATCGTTTATTAAGGAAAATCAACACATATTTATAAATTTTAATGTACATTATTGTAGATTATTGTTAGTAGAAAGTACAGTCTTTTGATTGGTTGTTTCTCACAGAAAGTTAACCTTGCATCTCTTGTGGCTGTGTCAGATCATCCATATGCTAACTGTATCCGCCTACGCAAAGCCTTTGTTCTCATTTTCTCACTACCAATATTGGGGACATAAACATTGACGTCAATTACTGTCTACCAACTTTGGCTAGCAGCCAGCTCTCATCACACTATTACCGATTAGTTCAAACCAGTTTTATTTTCTAATTTCATGTCGTTACTGAATTAAATGAGAATAAGTTGTTTCGTTTTGAAGAGGCGGATTCTACATATCCTTTCGACATTTATATGTTTCGTAATGTACATAACTAAGTGTTATTTATCTTTAAAAACAGCTGTTGCTTTAGGATATGACTCAGACTGTTATTATTATCATTATTTCCCTGGGTTCCGAGTGAAACAAATGCCTTCAGCAGGATATCTCAATTTCAACCCTTTCTCTGAAGTCCTCTTTAACATTAACAAGGGCATGTTTTTCCTTACCCATTATGGTGACTTTTGACATCCTCATCCATGCCACTGGCCTGTAGTTTAGAGGATATTGATTAAATAAGTGGAGGAAGTATTTTCTTTCAAATTACTCTCATCAGTAATAATTAGCGGTTGCTACTGTTTTCAATACCTTCGTTTTCTCTATGTTTACTTGAATTCCTGTCTTTGCTGCCAGCTTCTTTTGCCAACTTGTTGGTTTTTATGTGATATTAGATACAAATCGCCCACAAAATCCAGATCTTTTAGAGTTTCCTGATTGGTCCAACGTATTCCTGTCTTCTCTCTCCTCACATTCTGTCTCATTATCCAGTCCATCAAAATTAGAATATTGTATAATAAGATTGTAATTACTAGTGAGTGATCGTACGTATTCCCTTTACTTCTCTTCCAGTAGACTGCATAATGCATTTTACTGGCTTCTTCAATTAGTAAGATAAGCTTACTTTTACAGTTTATTGTTCATAATTAGGAATCACTAGGGTGAAAGATGCTATATCGAAATGAAGACAAAATCTAAGTAACCAGGGTAGAAAAAGACTTACTAGAGCTTCTTTTTGAATGAACAGCTCATGTTTAAACCAATTGATAGCTACTGATCCTGTGAATTTGAAGCTGGCAATAAAATGTCATTAGACTGGCATTTAATAAAATGAGTGCAGATAAAGTGTTTGTTTGTGTTCTGCAAGTTACATGGCGAGATAATCTGAATTTTGGCATGAAAACATACTCAGTTGTGAATACTAAAGGTTGAATGTGTATAGTGGTGGGTGATTGCACACGGAATCAGTCTTTCACAGTGTGTGAGGTTTTCTTCCTCAGACTTGGAAACTGTTTGCGTTATATATATATATATATATATATATATATATATATACAATCTCACCTAGTTTACCGGCCTGCTAGTTTTCCAGCCTATCTCAAGCCCTGGAAAGAGGAATAGTTGGACATGAGGCTAGTGACTCTATCCTAAAAAAGCAGTCTGACTGCTAAGGAAACTTCAACGCACAAGAAAATTATTAAAAATTACAAAAAATATTAAAAAAGAAATTAATTATTCACTGAAATCGGAGAGGCGAAATGAACGAGTGGGCTGGTGAAAGCCTTCGAGAAGCCAGTCAGTCAGTCCTCTCTCGATCGGGACAAAAATAAGGATGGGTATGTGGAATGTACGTACAATGTGCGAACCCGGCTGAGAAGGCTTCCCAGGTAACCGAAGAAATGAGAAGATATGGCATACAAGTGCTGGGAATCTGTGAGAGCAGATGGAATGGATGTAGACTATCGAAATTGTTAACTGGTGGGTCAGTAATCTACTGCAGACTGGTCACTCAGTAGACAACCGTGAGGATACTGAGACAGTGAGTGGCTGTTGTGATGTCACCAGTGGCAGCCATAGCCACAAAATAGTGAGAACGGATCTCTTCCTGTGGAATAATGAGAAATATTCAACTCAAAAAGAGGGTCACAATTATCCAATGCTACGCACAGTGCTACAAACAATGCGGAACAAAACGAGAAGAAAGATTTCTACAGACAACTGCAAAAACATTAGTGAACAACATCCTGAATGGGTGATATGAATGTCAGCCAAACGGAGAGCATATAATACATGAAGAGAACTCATTATGGGTACAGAGGCTCTCTTTTGGCGAAATGAATGCGAACGGAGAACTCTTAATAAACGTCTGCACTCTCACTGATTTGGTGATCGGAGGCATCGTGTACAAACACAAGGATATACGCAAGGCTAGCAACATGGATTTTGCCTGACAGAAACAACACAAACCAGATAGACTTCATCTCAATCTCAAGGAAGTGGAGACGCAGCCTGGTGGAACAAGGTCGAGGAGGGGAGTAAATGTGGGTCCAGACCACTACCATCTAGTTCAAGGAACCTCCAAGGTGAAGCTGAAATCCTTCAAAACAACTGGAGATAGACCACAATTCAAGTTCAGCATTCAGAAACTGAAGGACAAAACTACAAGGGATGCCTTCGCTACAGATCATATCAGAGCAAAGTCGGAGACACTACGTGGCATCATGGAGGAAACCTGTGTGGAAGAACATTGGAACTCTCTGAAAGTGATATTTAAGGAAACCTGCACAACTGTTCTAGGACGCAAGAAGATACATGACAAGGGATGGCTCTCAGTGGATATCTGAAAGCTAATCGAGGAGTAGGAGAAGGGGAAAGAGAAGATAACTCAATTCAAAGATGGACAACAGATGGAGAAGTAGCTAAGTTCAATTTACATAGTACAGAATAGAGAGATGGAAAGAGATAGGAAAGGAAATAGGAAAGAAAAAAGGCAGTTCTATTACATACTGGTCGGCGAGTGAAGCAGAACAGGCAGGCAGGTCACAGTTAAAAGAGACCGAAAAACGTTATACTAGATAGCCAGATCTCTCTCCGGGAAAAGATCAACACAGGAGGAAACTGCAAAGGATGGCCAAGTGAACCTAATCACCATGGTAGCGAAACAAATCAGAAAATGGGCTGATCACCTTAAAGGACTCTTCAATCAACCATCACCTGCAACTCGCCCAGATATACCACCAATAACACGCACACAACTGCCTTCCAGTGGACACCTGTGGTGAGAGCTGTCTACTAGCCAAATTGGTAGACAGTAATTTACGTCAATATTTACGTTCCCAAGATTTGTCGTGAGAAAATGTGAACAAAGATTGATTTAAAACTGACCACAGCAGACTTTGCGTAGGCGGATGCAGTTAACATATAGAGGATTTGACATTCAAGAAACAGTCACAAATAGATGAAAGATTAACTTTACGTGAGAAACAACCAATCGGAAGACTGTGTTTGTTTGTTTACATATCCATAGTAATGTACATGAAATATATATAAATATGCGTTGATTTCCTTAATAAATGATCTGTTGCCTGACTCTTGCCTTCTGTCGTTACACACCAATCCTCCAGCAGAAGTGGAAAACCTTGATTCCAATGAAGCTAATCATTTCGAGGGGACTGCAGTACCATACAGCGTTCTATCTCCCCCATGATGCACTGAAAACAGACCCAGAGACTGCAGCAGGTATGCTTATGCCATTATTGCAGAAGTCTTGGAAGGAAGGAAGGATATGTGCCTACGGATTGGAAGAGAGCCTGGCCACCTTGTCACGTAACACATCTGCAATAACTGGCGTGAAATAATGCTCTTCTCCATGGTAAGTAAAGTACTAAGTCACACCATTCTAGAGAGGACAAAAGACGCACTTAATGCAGAACTTCACCCGTCAAGAACGAGCTCGGTTCAGGGTAGGCAACTGATGTGCTGATCAGATTGCGACTCTACGCGTTATCATCAAAAAAGCAAGAAGTGGCAGTCAAACCTCTGCTTTATTTTGACTGACTTCGAAAAGGCATTCGACAAACAGCTTTGATTGATGAATAATTTGGAAACTCTTCAACGCAATAATAATAATTTTAAGCGTGCAGTGCCGCTAATCTTTAGTAACCTCATTCAACAGCTAGCTATAAAACAATGCCACATGTTACATAATCCAGAACAAAAACTCGGCAGGCCATTCGAATCGAATGCAGGAGTAAGACAAGGCTGCATACCTATTAACACCAGTGATATTCCTAATTGTGATGAATTGGATTATGCTACAGACTGTGAGTGGGCCAATACAAAGGCTCTAGAAGATCTGGATTACTCTGGATTATTTGTGTTCTCTGATCTGGTTGATTTAGTTGTGAAGCTTTCGTCGTCCTTCTGGACAGCATCTTCAACGCAGGGAACACGAATAATTCAAAATCATTCACCTGAGCTACAAATCTTCTCTATCATTTCAAGATATGGATGATTCGGATGATTTATGTTTAATGTCACATTTCTTCGAAGACCTACAGGTGAAAATCAAAAAGGTGGCTGAAGATACTCGCAGCGACGACAGGACTCCAGGTGAAGATAAAGCAGACGGAGTAGATGAAGATAATGAGCCAATAGCAACAACAAACAGCATAAATCACTATCATTTGGAGAAATTTGTAAGAGGTTACCTCCATTACTTACCTATGTAGCACGGTTTCAATGACAGGCAATCGGAACGGATGAAGATGTCAAAGTCAGCTAGAAACGGAAAGGCAAGATACACCTTCATCAAACTGAAACCAGTTTGGAAATCTTCTGCTGCCGTTCAGCATAGGCAACAAGATTCTGATTTTCAACACCATTGTGAAGTCAGCCAGTGGTCCTATGCGGGTCAGGAACTTGGATAACGTGTCACGAAGAGGATTACCAGCAAGTTACAGACTTTTACCAAAAATCTTTTTCACTGGAGACAAAATGAAAATCAAATGTCCAGGAAGAGTTAGCAGTAAGAAAATATGACAACGAACCAACTAAGAACCTACCACCCAATAAGTATGTAGGAGAAAGTGGAGATGGATATGGCACACACTGAGTAGACCGTCAAATTACATCGGACGCCAGGCACATCCTCGACTGCAACATGGATGGGAAGCGACATGCGAGGCGTGCGAGGGTGATATGGAGGTAATCGTGTGAAGGGGAGATGAAGGACTATGGGCAATTATGGGTCCAGTTGAAGAGGACAGCAGAAAATAGGACAAAGTAAAGATGTATTGTTGAAGCTCTATGTTCCACTGTGAACCCATGGGGGCAATAATAATTAGTAAATAATATATGTATAAGTTTTCGGAAATCTCATGAAAATGGATAGTGGGATAGGGAAGGTTTAAAACCCAACGGTTCTTAATCGTAATTATATCTTGAACTATTAGAGTTGTCATACTGCCACAGACGAAAACATTTATCTCTGTTGAGGAAAATGTTGATTCAGAAAAGATACCTCACACGGCATACAGACTAAAAAATTAGACTTACCCAAAGTTTATGATGAATAGAAT
Source organism: Trichobilharzia szidati (assembly GCA_944472155.2). Lineage (NCBI taxonomy): Eukaryota > Metazoa > Platyhelminthes > Trematoda > Strigeidida > Schistosomatidae > Trichobilharzia > Trichobilharzia szidati. The sequence goes on from OX235272.1 coordinate 34,425,319, forward strand.
GCCATGGATCAACGTACACTTCAAAGATCTTGCACCAGCTAGAGCTTAAAAGCAAATGAATACGATTTCTGCATTCAAAATTTCTTCTTCTTCTTCTACACAAGCAGAGACTGACTATTATGGAATTCAGAGAATATGGTGTAGTGGCTTTCAAAAAGTACCACTGATAGGCTTTCGTAAGTACACTCGTATGCACTACCCTGGAGATTGTATTCTGTATAGTACTCACGAGTTGTTGAACCTATTCATGTTAGTCATCAGAATGATGCTGTAATGTCCTGATGGTATTAATTTCGGTTTTGCTTAGACCTCCAAGAGTTCCAATAAGACTACTATATCCAGGAATAACCTACTCACCGAATTACCCTTACACTCATACAAAAAGTCGTAACATCAATACTGATGCTATTGAGTTCAAAGTATTTAAGAGACCTAATGAAATAATGATGGAATCCAAAAAGAAATCAAATCCCCGAAAACCAACTCCTTAATATCAATCTGATGCTCATTGGTGACTGGTCTTATACAAATTGGTAATTACCTGGGTTCTAGTTGGAAGTCGTAATCAGGTGTGAGTACAAATACTCGTTGATGACATTGGCTAGTGGTTGCGCAACACCGTGAATTAGCAGAAGTTGGAATTCGTGGACCACTAGATTGAATCCCACTGGCTTAATCGTCAACGAGCTCACCTTGTAATTTACAGATTTCTATCAACAGCTCCTTACACTGGCTCCATGCTAAATACCAAATGGCAAGTTTGAATTAATAACAAGAAACCCTGGCTACAAACTAACCAATAGCAGATTGCTCAGCAAATATGGAAGAGAAAATAAAGGTGGATCGGGCATATATCGTGGAAGCCATCGAATAACATCGCACAAAATTCAAAGCATAGCTCAAGTGGAGCCCTAATGGGATGTGATATAAGGGGAAGAGATTGTGCGGGGATAGGAGAGATTATGAGCAATCCTGGAGCGAGCCAGCTGAAGTGGACAGCAGAAAATAGGACCTGGTGTAGATATTTTGTTAAAGCGATATTTCCCACTCGGAACCCGAAAGAATAGTAATAATATGAAATATTATTATTCCGTCTTGGTTTCATGTGGAATAGCATTCAAACAGCACATTTCAGTTTCAACCAGCTCGGTGCAGTCCTCTCTAGCTGAAATCAAGATTGACCGTAGGATCTGCCTTACTTCTCACTCAACCGCTTTCATGTCACTGTCGCACACACACCCAAATCGTCCTTTTCCATTCGAGTTCCATTCGATCGATGGTTTGAAGGATGATATCAACCAAATGGTGCATATTGATTTACTTCGGAATATCTGTCCATTCATAAGTTGTTGGCTGGATCGTCCACAGAGTTTCTTGTTGTTAATTCCCTATGCCCAGCTATCTGATCATCAGGAGGGATCCAGCGAAGGTAGTTGTCGATAAGACTTTACAGTGGGGTGTCGGAAATGCTTTTTGTGATGCCTGAAGTCTCTGACCTTCACAGGAGAACTGTCTGACTGACTCAGCATCGGTGTTGAAAATCTAAATCTTGTTTTTCATGTTGTGTTTGCACGCAATATCTCCAAACTAATTTCAGAGTGATGAATTTCCACTGTGCTTTTTGGATTCTGGTGTTGACGTTTTCATCCGTGGTGTCCGCCTGTAGTAGAAAAGATTCCGCTAAGCGAAGTGGGGGAAGTGATGTATTTGAAATTACTGCATTTGATAATGATCGTTGCTTGTTGTTGTTGTAGTTTGTCGGTTATCTTGATCGTGTTTATCTTCTCAATGTTTACTTAAAGTCATTGTCTCCAGATGTTCCTGAGTTCGACGCCGGCGGTAGGTGCATCTTGATGAAGAGTTTCAAACCAATGATTCTCCAACCAATGTCAATTCATGATGAAATGCTGTGACCTAATGAAGTTTCTCATGATGGAACTGCACATCACCCATCAGCAAACTTACATGCATCTGGCAAATTGCCTATTTGAATAGCAGATACCTTGAAGTTCCATCGCAAATAGAAGGCATTAATCATGATGAAAAGTATGTCCGAGTTGAAACAGTTAACATTATTTATAAGCTTAATGGAACAATAACTGAATAAAACTCTTTTTATGATGATAAGAACATTTATTTAAATTGTAGTGATTTAATGCTAGATAGACAACAGGACTATTTGTCAAATGGTCTAATGTCGAATTTCAATTAATTTAAACAATGTCTTCTATACAGAAACACTAAATAAGCGAAATGACTTGCCTGAGGAGAGTTGTCAAGTACGAAACACAACGTCATAAAATTCACTTATATAACCCATGTTTTATTCACACATTAATTACATACGATTTTTCTTTGTTCTCACTTAGTTACCACTAGTCTTCTGCACCCTATTTTTATTTTTTATTATTGTTTTAACAGTGGTTCACCGCGTTTGCGGATGTCGTTTAACTTCACTAGAAGTCGTCTCTAGATACGAATCTTTATCCAATTGCTTACTTGAAAATACTCCCCACAATGAAACAGACACAACAGTCAAATTCGACTACAAAAACAACTTCAAAGTATGAGGTTTATATAGTTTACAAATCCTCGGAAATTCAAGCCATTAATAAACCAATCATAAGCTGCCAAGTCAGATTTTAATGTCAGTGCATGCATCAGTCATGGGTAACAAAGATTGGTCTTTCGTTCTGATAGTTATATCATGCAGATATTTTATTCGAGGAAGTTTCAAATTCAAGCCATTCTTTAAAACACCTTCAGATGCACAATGCAAACTATCGAGAAAGTCCTGGGTATTTTGGCGCTGGTAGTTCACTAGAAATTCAATAAATCAGGCATTAATCACAGATAAACTAGGAAGCCACAAATATTATCTGTCGGTGGCTTCATTTTGTCAGGAACCGATTTTAAATGTAGGAAGTGTTGAAAACGTCGATCCTCTGCTAACTACCGTTCACCAACGGTTCTGTGAGCAAGAGATTTCATAGATTTGTCAGTGGAATACTGGTCTCACAGGTCATCGGCTGTGGGTTCAAATCCTGGTGACACTTATAGTTTAACTTTTACGTCTAGTTACCACTCCACAACAAACATTTTCATAATTCACACGAGGCAGCAATGGTTGACGTTATGCAAGTCGAGAAACTTCTTTCTTATTTTTAACAAGTCGCACTATATCAGTTAGTTATCATAAGAGAATACTGTCAGTTGATTTACATTCTGACGATACATATATCTTTAGACTTTATCAGTGAAAACGGGAATACTAGGCAGATTCTGCACAAAATCTGAATGCTAATCGGCTCAATGTTTATATCTAGAATCTGTGGAAGGGCTGCTGAAGTGCTGGATGCAGTCGGTAGGAAGCTCTGAACCCAGGTGTATGTTTTTGATGACAATTCGTACGTATCAGAAAGGTTTATGTGCAGTGTATATCGAATACTACACTACCTGAAAGGAAGTCAGTATCGTTAAAAAGAAAGATAATAAATTAAGAAGACATGCGAAAATACGTTAAAAGTAACAGTCATCCTAAATACTCAAACAGTCTATTCATTCAACGAGATTCAGAAAAAGGATTTCTTACTTTTTGCCACTAAAAACGCACTAATATTCTAAAAGGTCAGTAAAGACCATAAAGAACGGTTAAGATACCCTATTTACGCTAATTGATCATTATTCCATTCTTGTACTTCATAATAACATAAAGTGACTGCTAAATAGTTTTAAATTAAGATGAGGCAAAATTCAAGTTCTCTTTACTGCTCAATGTTTTTGTCACTGATATCAACATGTGGTGAATGCATGAAATTACGCGTTATCCTTTCGCTAGTCAACGGTAGAATGGATCAATGAGATATGATCACTGACAAACAATTTACTGTTGTTTCTTTGTTCTATGTGAATTGTTAAAAGAGAGTAAATTGTGCTCAAGACAATTAGGGAATTTACTGCAGTTTTCTGGCTTTAGTACTGGCTAGAAAAGTAGGGGAGGTCTAAGTATGCGTCAGTCGGAAATCGAACCAAACCTCCAAGAATTTGGCTGGCCAGCATTCTACCACTGAAACGCCAATGCACATGTATATCGGCCACCCACTGAATTACCCATAGTACTACTTTCATTTTTTGTTTAGTGACCAGATGTTATATATGTATATGTAGTAAAAAATGTTGTGCGTCTAGTCCTTCGGCTGATGCAGTTTGAATCCTGTCATTCAAGGTTTTACAACGCGGTGACAACTGTAAGTGTCTGAATAGCTTAGTGGTAACGTCTGTGACTGTAGCCCTGGGTGATACAGGTTCCAATCTCAGAGGGGACATGAATTCCCTGAAGATCTCAGATATGCCTTGCTGATGAGTGTCAACAATCAGGGCCTTCTGTCTAATGCCTCATTCATCTGTGATGATATATATATGTGTGGTGAGTGCTGCTTATAATCCGGTATAAGTAGTATATCAGAAACGAAGTAACAATATGTTTGGCACATTGGAAAGAGCAATCAAAGAAGAGAACCATGAGAAGAATGTTGCCATATGATGCAGAATCCAAGAAGCTATCGAATGAGACGATATTCAACCAATTCGTCAAGGATGTGGTAAATGATGTGCAAATGGCCGGTTGAGCATATGGTATACCTAATTTAGCTATGTACCATACTTTTCTCCAAATAAACATTCCTTTCAGTCTCCTCAGTCTTGTCTTCTTTACATTTATATGTATATATATATATATATATGTAGATATCATTGGGTTATAGTTGAGACTTGTCTTTCTTTAGTTCTACACAAGCCTTCTCTTACTTAAGAATAACTTTTCATTTCTTATTGTATTGACGCTTTCATCTTATTTGGCCTCAGTTCTCCCCAGCAGCTTCTGCCATACTGAGTCTGGAAGATTCAAGAAGAAAGTGTACCAACAGAAGACAAGGGCCAGGCAACAGAACGTTTATTACGGAAAATCAACACGTATTTATAGATTTTGATGTACATTATTGTAGGTTAATGTTAGTAGAAAATACAGTCTGTTGATTGGTTGTTTCTCGCACAAAGTTAACCTTGCATCTCTTTGTGGCTGTGTCAGTTCACCTATATGTTAACTGTATCCGCCTGTCCATCTTGACCTTGTTTTCACATGACTAACATTGACTTCAATTACTAGCAACCAATTTGGCTAGCAACCATCCCTCACGACAAAAGTATGACAATATTCTAAAAGTATGAGTAATATTTATGCGTTTTCACACACAAAATCATATTGAGAATTGATGATAAAACAGAATATCTTCATTAACTTCATGAAGCAACAAACTTTCCCACAAAATTATCCGGTCCACCTACTGATGTGGATCCGGTTTCAAATACAGGATATTCCGTCCCTGCAATCAGTGACTCCAAATGGTTCTCTCTGTTGATCTGATCCTTTAATCAGCATCTCCGCTCAAAGTCATGCAACCTGTCAGGGAGGAGCTTACGGAGAGTTTTCATCTGAAGTGTCTGTCAGGGATGCCACATCTCCCCATTTCCCTTCAATTTCATTAATGATGTACTAGTGAACTTAGCCTTAACTGACTTCAGTGACTCAGGGATTGACTTATTACCATAAGGGAATAATCTCGTTTACTTATAATATAATCCCCCGTAGTTGAAGGCATTGACGAAATTCACAGTCTTCTGAACACCATGAAGAATAGCAATCCTCAAATGCTTGGCATGGAGTTGGCTCCTTTCAATTGTCAGCTGATGATGCAGGACTGCACTACACTGATTACTGGCTTGAAGACAGCGAGTAAATGGAGGAGCATGTCGACCACTTCACCTGTTTGTGAAGTTACATCAGCCAGCCCCAGAGGGTTGATCTCTGACGAAATCTCAGCACCGGATACAGAAGGCTCATTCGTCATATACCAACTTACTCTTACTTTGGCATGGAAATGATATCCAGCAATAAACAAAAGCATGTGTATACTGTGCAGCATTTTGCTCCGTCCTCCTTTATGGCTATAAAAGGTGGCTATTGAAAGTGGAAGAGATAAAAAGTGCAGTTGTCTTTGATCATGGGTGTCAGCGTTTTGTCTCGTATGTCAGCCGGTATGATATGGAGGGAAGTGTAAACGTTCGGTGTCGAGTATAAGGCGAGACAGGGGAAGTCTGCAGAAGAAGAGGTAGTGAAGTTACATCGATAGCCTAGCCATCGATTGTCTTCCCCTACGGGCAGTGTTAACTGATGTAGGATCAGGTAAGGAAAGAGTTAGAGGCGGTGGTCGAACCAAAACATGACTTCATCAGTCAACGAAATCTATAATAGTTAGTTTCAGCTACATAAGGAGGTGTAGACTGACTCCTAGAGATGGTATGGACCAATGGCTGGAGACAACCTGTGATATCATTGTCAGTGACTAGCACATATTTATTCACTCTTTGTGATCTCCTATATCCATTAAATCCTATTGTTGCTCCATATTACTATTCTTTTTCACTCACACTTCTGTTTGTTATCTCTCATCTGAATCCCCATTTACTCTTTTCTTTTGCTTTCCGTGCTATGTGGAGAGTGACAACTAAAAGTTCTGCATTTCTGTGCAAAGTTTTATACTGAAACCAGTCAGTCAGTTTTGTAGCTCATAATTCAGCAAATGAATAGGTCGGTCTAAAGAAACAAACGGTTATCCGGAAAGTATTAGTAAAATACAGAGGACAGCAGTTAAATTTCGTATTCAGCAGAATTATTGGTATTAGATGGTTCAGGGTCATCGGCGAGAAGCCCTGGACCTAGGTTTCCTTCTAGCTGGCACTCACCAGTCAGCGAGGAGTATCTAAAACCTTGAAGAAACTCATGAACCTTCTCAGATTCAAACCCGCGTCACCCAGTGCTGTAGTTAGAGACGTTATCAATTAACCTCTTGTTGGACTGTATTGGATACTTTTGATTGGACACTAGCTAGTGATATTAGATGGCTGGAGGCAAACGGCAGTCTGTACCAAGCAGACGACTAGGCATATCACACTTCTCAGCAGGATTATTTTTATTGTGTACTTACAATAAACAGAGATAAATAACAGTGACCGTTTACATAGAATAGCATTCACAACTAATTATATGGATAAAATACATGACTACACGGCCTACGCTGACAAAAAAAAGTTATATAAGTAACTGGTCTCCTAGAAGGAAACTACGAATAAATAGGCAGATTTCATTCTTTTGTAAAAAGAAAATTCTTGTGAACTGATTCCACATAAGTTGCTTAGTTAATTAACACTGTGTAAACATTTTGTCAAATTATACAATAGTATTGGTGGATGGTGACTAGCATTGGAATCCCCGATGCTTATTTCGAAATTTCCCTTTCTGTCGATGAGTTCACTTATATGATTGGTAGAGAAAATTCCTAGGAAAAATAACTGATTCAACTTGAAGGTTCAGAGTGCAAATCTATGATAAAGAGTCATTCTCTATTTGCTTAGATCTAAATGAATTATGGGAAGTTTTTACTTTCTAAGCTTAATCAATTTCGACTGGAGATAACTGGAAATATGAACTGAGTCTCATTAGCATATTACAGAATACCGGGGATACCGAAACCGTAAAACATTGATATGACTGAACAGTTATATTGCATTTACGTACATATAAGGTGTGTACAAAATACTTCAGATGAACATATATTTATATATATATATATTTGTAGAAACAAATTTGGGCTAATAAAGTAGACATGCCACCACTCAAAGTCATGCTTTGATAGTAGCCTTCAAGTGCATGGCTCTACTTTTTTCGGTTTTTTAATGCTATATCATAACCGTTGCTTTTGATGTGGTTGTGTTCTCTGAGGTGGATAGTTAATTTGCGAAGCTTTCATTGCCCTACTAGGTGACATCTTCAGTGCATACTTCAATTTGAAGTGAAATTTTAGATTTCTCCACGAGTTTATTAATCATCTCTCCTGGTGTTGTGTTTTTGTGTGAAAATACACACACACAAACAACCAACCAATTAGGAATTCATTATATCCTGCTTTATTAACCCTTCTTTCAAGAATTCGCTTTGCAATTCCGACATTTATTGACTTGCTATCCACATATGCAGTTAACTGTTTCAATTAGAGGTACATTTGTGAATAGGGATGCCATATCCAGAAATATCATAGTTTTATCTTCACTGTCGATATCTTTCACTGCGTCTACGAATTCCAACACATCTTTCACACTATATTCCTATGTAAGGGTTTTAGAATATTAATCAGCAATCTAGCTAAATTATGGTATATCAAATTTTCTATCTCCAGAATTGGTCTAAACGGCATCCCGGATATATGTAATTTAATTAGGCTGTATGATCTTGTGAATGTGGTTGTAGGTCTGAGCTCTTCCGAAACACTTTCAGGGTGTATCTGTTCCAGTCTCAGTTTCGTTTGAACATCTGGCTACTTCATGCTCTATTGATTAATTTAAATCTTTTCTCTCATCCAGATCCTTAAACTTCCGAGTGTCTTTCCACATGTCATTCATCATTTCAATATAATCACCTCTATGAAGGAGGATTACTCCTTATCGTTTATAGCGTTAAGTTATCGCCAGTCTCATGTCAGTGTTTAGGTGTCACTTATGAAGACTATAAGAACCATAATTCCTTAATTATTATGGATAACAGTAGAACCCAATGAAATCAACGAGAAGAATATTGTTTGCATATCCATGACTTCTGCTGTTGGTAGGAGTTTGATTTGTCCTACTTAAGTATGATTCCCATTTATTCTATAGAAAACTTTGAAGTTCCTTTGTGGTTTAGCTTAGTGTTCAGATTCTATCAGGTATCTCAGGACACAGCTATTGGAAGATCTTTTTGTCTTTATAAAACTATGAGGGTAAGTGTTTGATGATACGATTGGATAGAAAATGCTGGGTACGGCCAACATTCCATACTCCACACGAGCAGGTGAATTGGTAGATGCTTATTGATGACACCGACAGTAGTAGCTTATTATTCACGTTCATTTGAATCATTTGTTTCGTAGAGAAAGTTATTCGAAGTTCTGTTGGGAAGAAGGCGGTTTCCCAGTATTTTGCTGATGAGTCTCTACTGAATTGTAGATGCAATTAGAGACGCTTTGTGTGAGCAGGAGGTATGGGTGGTCTAAGTGTTTTAGGTAATATGCATCTCGTGATGAAACGTACACACTACAGATATTGTCAGTATATTGGAATAAACTGAACGCCGAGTCAGACCAAATTATCATAAAATTATTTAAATAATTCTCCCCTCTAATTCTTTTTAATATTTATCCCGTGTTATTGTTCCGCTTCTGCTCACCTGTATGCTACTTATTACCAGTAGGCAGTATGCGTTTATATTCTGTTTACTACGGGATCGTGATAGTTGTTCTTCACTGGAAATTAAGATGATGTCTATGACCAGCTAGGAAATCCAAGTGACACATCTTCGTGAAATTTACTTCCATTGTAGTTCACGACTTCTGCACGTAAAATTTCCATGTGTTATTCACATTTTCTGCAAGCTAAAGAGAATATTGAATAGTTAATAAAAGATGAAATAGTAAGTAAACTCAAATTAGGGCAACACATGTAAGCGAACACTATCGTGCTTTTTTCAATTAGATCTCATCATGCTTTACTCTGAAATACAGAACTTTACAAATAAATACAATTATAAATATAAACCAATCGCGGTGTTTCGTCAGTAGGATAATAAGATTCTGCATATAAATTGTGCTGTCAGTCATGTTAATAATTGTAATGATTATGCCTATAAGAAAGATGAAATGTGAAACGAAAAACAGCATAATTGATCAAGCAAGTAATCAGAAAGATTTGATTGATAAAGGCTAAGGAAAAACAAATGGTTCGACTAAGTAATTCTAGATTGTAAGGTGAGTAAATAGTCTGTGTGTTAATGAAGATACAGTAAGACTGAGCGATGATAAGAGAGGGGTTGAAATATATAAGTAGCGGGTGGTGATGACATCATCATTTGGTTAGGTCTTGGTAGGCCAGGGTAAAGAAAATGGCTGTACGAACTTCTCTTGAATGCATAGTTTTGGGTCAACAGTTCGAATATCAATCTCTTCAGCTATATATACAATAGAAGAAGTCTATTGGAAAGATTCGGTGGGATGCGATGCATCATCTTGAACGCTCCTGTAATTTTTCTCCACTACATGACCATTATAAACTAAATGTGACAAAACGGAGCTATGGATTGTTTTGTCTGTCTTTCGCCAGACCATCACAATGGGAAATGTTCAGTTATACCTTGGCTAAACTGTCTAGTGGTAGTGTGGCCAACATAACTGTCTCATTAGGAACGATTGAAGTCACAGATACACATGGATTTATCAAGTCTATCTAGCCTATTCTTCTTACCAGTCCCAATCATTCATCGACTAGAGAATGACAAACATTGGTTTGCTATTCTTCATATACTTCTCGCTAGCCTCCGGAATATAATCTCTCTTGACAAGTTCACATTAAACTGTGACTTAATAAGTATTGGTTTAGAGGCTGAAGTTGTTGACTTTCATAGATAGTACTGAAGGTCTCATACCTACAACTTCCATAGTATTTGTTCGGCGTAGACCAAAGCCAAAGCAAAACAGCAGAACTGATCATCTAAGATACGAAGTGTATTTCGGGACCAAAATAGTAGTGCGAGAATGATAGCTTTACTAGTCATGGACGGTGCACGAACAACCGGTCTTAACACGACGGCGTGGCGCATGGTATGGATGCTTGACCACGAGCCTACAAATTAACAAGTTAACTTAAAAAGTGATTGTCAGCATCCAATGTTCAGTGATGAATGCTGCGGAAAATAATTTCAGGGAATTATCTACGGCTACAATAGTTTCTTTCACGCTACTATCACCTGAGTTTTTCTATCTGTTTCTATAAGTCTATTTATAAAACTACTCAGATAGCCCATCTCCATCAAGTAATCATGAATATATTCACATTTCTCTATGTAAGTGATCATGTGTACATATCTTTCTTCCCCAGCCCTTAAGACACTTGACAATGGTCCTTCTATATATAAATGGGCATGTAACTAAGGAAGTGTGTGTATTGCCCTGTAAATTCGCTTTTCCTATACACACTTCTCCCAAGTATTCAGGTAAGCTTAAGCAACACTCAAAGAACAACATTATCAAATGAAGATGCAAATCATGGTTAGCATGAGTAGCAGTCATCATTTTATGTTTATGTTCGTTAAGAATTGTGAAGAATCTTTAGTTAAAACGTGCCAGTCACAGGCTGGCGACTTCGTGTATATAGTAGAAGCAGGCAATGTTTTTTTAATGACTAGTGACGTGCTTGACATCAGTCCTGATCAATGAGCGTCATTTACTAATTTTGACAAGATTTATCAGTGGTATATAGATGCAGGTTGATAGCAAGCAGCAGCGAAAATTGGGAGCAATATTTTAAGTCACTAATAGCTACAGAAGTAGGAGTGTTTATTCCTCAAATCTGCATTTAGCTTACATTGTGGTCAGGTAGTAATCTCACTGGACAACTTTTCGTCCTAAGGTTTAACCCCAGGTAAATGAACAACCAATCAGAACACCTTATCATCATGAAGCTGACTTAGGAATTCAGTGTTTCGTACAAATGCATGCTGATTACAACCAGGTATTTTTTCAGGTTATTATATATTATTATTGTATCCTTTAATTCCTAGAGGAACATAGGGCTTCAGCCGTGCGTCTCCATTGAGTCCGGTTCTCTGCCAGAGTCTTCACCTGGCTCCATGTCCGCCCACACGCTTTCATCTCCTCTTCACATCACCTCCTCCAAGTCACCCTTGCACTGACGACCAACTCGCCGCTTCCCTTTCGGGTTCCATTCGAGCAATGGCTTGTCTAGTGATGTCACTTGATGGTTTTCTCAGAGTGTGGCCAATCCATCTCCATTTCTTCCTGCCTATTTGTTTCACAATCGGTTCCTGGTTGGTTCGCTTATTGCCAGAGATCCCTGTTGCTGATCTTTTCTGGCCATCTGATCTTGAGTAGTGGGTGAAGACAACTGTTAATGAAGGTCTGTAGCTTGTTTGAGATGCTCTTTATGACGCGCAGTGCAAGTCTCTGATCCATCCGTATAGTAAGTAGCACTGACTTCACATTGGAGTTGAAAATCCGGATCTTATTTTTGATGCTGAGTGTTGTTGACCTCCACACAGACTTGAGAGTAGTGAAAGCTTGTCTTGCTTTCCCGATTCTTGCTTTGATATCCTCGTCAGTTCCGCCTGTAGTTGAAACGATGCTTCTCAGGTAGATAAAAGAGGTTGTTTCATTCAGGTTCCTCCCATTTATGCTGATTTTCAGGTTACGTAACTTGATTATCGGAATAAGTGTGTTAATGAAATATCTACCGGCAAGCAAATAATGTCGTCTAATTACCACCAAAATACCTGAATCATTTCGTGAGAAACACCAGCCACATCAAAACGAGTGTAATGTCCATCTCACTCATGAGACCTGTTGGTGAGAGATTTAAGTAGTCCAGAAATGAAATAGGCAATATTTTTCATTCATTACAGTTTCATTTAGCCCTAATTCAATAATTTTATGAAAATCCGGACAGTCTGTCACTGAGGCATCAAATAATTAAAATGGCTACTTCTAAGGACCCGTGATTCCTAAAATGAAATGCAGCAATACAATATGATATTGTAAAATACCAAATTATGTAAATACTTTTTTACCTATATTACATTCTTTGCATTTCATATGCCAAAAAGGATTTACATTTACACTATTCAATAGTTTGCATTCCATACTACTGGATTATTAGTTCCTCAGCATAACAGAGAATGTATTTTAGAGTTGAGCTCAAAATATTGTCAAATGAGTGCCTCTGTATAATTTAGACACTTGTCTTCTATGTTACGAGAAGCAGACTGCCGTAGACTTTTATCAACAGCTGCTCCATTTTGAAGATCAGACGGTCAGAAAGGATTCGCAACACGAAATGCAGGTGACGAACTAACTGGTAATATATTGCTAGACAAATATGCCGAAGATAATGGAAATGGATTGGAAAGACAGTTGGCTGACATTAATCACACTTCTCCTAATTGGCACTCGAATCGGAAATGATGAGTTCAGTGTGGTTTCAAAGATGGCAAGCAAGAGATCGTGTGTGAGGGAGATGAAAGCGTAAAGGCAATCGTGGAGTCAGAAGAGAAGGAAAGGAGGTGTGCTGTTGTAAGCTTCGGTTCCACTCGAGACTTGAGGGAATGATAATAATAATAATAACTACCGATTTATATGGATACTCCTGTTTCAACTACTTTATCTGATATTTTTGAAAACTGAACTGTGCGGCATCGATAAGCATTATGTACTATTTTCATAACTTCTTTACAGCAGTTTTAATTTTATTAAAGTGAGTTTAAATTAGTTAACCCAAAACAGTTTATTCCTTTTTACAACTATGACTATAAATTGGCAGTCTTCTTATGAAAATTGTCCTGAACCGGTCACTTTGTCATTTGTGTCCTCAACAAGCAGAAATGACCTTATGTAACCCGAATTTACATAATAAACTATTTCATGACCTTTCGTGGGTACAGAAACTTCAAACTAATTGTAATTTACAAGTTATGACTATTGAAAGTTTTAGTCTGTAATAAATGATGTATTTTTTCCAGCATAGCATATGCTGAAGTGCATAACAAGTAGATATTATTTTAATCTTGTGTCACGGACGTTGTACTTTTATACTTTGATCAAGTTGGAACTAAAGGTATCATCGTGGCGGTCGTACAAAGATCCTCATCGTTCCCCAGAGGATCTGTTTCTTCGTAGTATGATTTCTATAGTTTACTGTTCATTCCTTCGTGTTTCGAGTGGAACATAGAACTTCACACTTGAGCTACGAAGTATCAGTAGCGGTGTAGCCTTTTTAACGGGATCAGGTTGTTTGTCTTACAACAGACCTTCCCTTATTACCGAGTTGGACATCTGCTTAGCCAAATTTAGGGGTGTATTAGTCAGGAATCAAACCAGGTCCACATGTTTAGTTGTCAGCGCATAGTTCTCAGTACTGCCACCGCATAAACCCCACAAAAACCTGGCAATATGTCCTAAGACGTTTTGTGCGATTGCATTATTACACGTCACTTATTATGAGATACAGTGAAATCACGATTTTATTTCACCGACGTTTAGTTATTCTAAGTACTGTTCGCTGTAGATTTGGAGGAAACCGGAGACTGTTGGAGAACTGTGTTTTGGAAAATGAAACGTAATAAGTATATATTTATTTGAAGTAACAAAAGTTATTAAATTCTTGTCTGAATAGCAACAGTGTCAACAAGAGTTAGAACAATTATAATATGGTCTTAGTTTTTGGCTCTCTTTCAAAATATGAATGAATTGATGACGTTTTTGTTTGTAGTCCCCTGGACTCAACATGTAACTGATCAATAGAATTTAATCCTCAGATCTGCTAGTATAGTTTGCCTACTTTGTGGCATATAAAAATTCCTCCTATAAATGTAAAAAGTTATTTGCAGAAAATTTCCACGAACGTTGGCTGTAGCGGATGATTATTGAAATTCCAAATTCGTACGTTTTCGACAACAAACCAGCTAATCACAAAAACACAACCAGTAGTTTATCTCACTTGCGAGAACCTAACAGTACTTCCAGAAATCAGACATTCTTTCAGTTTCTTAACACATTCATCTTTAGTCGTGTTTATTAACAATATGTTTCATCCTGTATCTTCCATGGATTAAGCGGCGCTTTAGAGACGACCAGATATCTTAATCTTCTTTTGTAAGGTGTAGTTAAAATATTGCCAATCCCCGTGGAGTGATGCATCTGCTTACTAGGATACTGTGAAATTATGTCATCATAAAATATCTTTCTTTCATAGGTCCTCGTTTAAGTTTATCAAAGTGAAAAACTGTCGTCACTTTCGCATTATCACTAAAATGTAATGCTTTTAGGTATTGCATCGCATTCAAGTAGTACTAAGTTTTGACATGCAAAATAGGCATCACTTTCAAGATGTTGGAGGATCGATATCATTTAGAGATCCGCTGATAACGATTGGCGACTGGACAGCTGTTTCGTCCTAGCATGCAGCTCTTCATCGGTACTCATCCATAAGCATACCTAGGGTGGTCGGTTGGCTTAATAGATGACGAACTAGCCATATAGCCCGAAGATCTCTGGTTTGACCCCTAATGGTGGGGTCATGAGTGTGTACTGCTGAAAAGTTTTGGGTCAGGATAAAACAACTGTCCAGCACTACCTTGTTTTCACTGGGTTTCTAATTGATATCAGTCCGTCAGCGAACCTGATACTAGTGAAGTCTCCAAAAACTGACATTTGAAAATACACACACTTTTGCGATAAAGAACTTTGTGCAAATGTTTTGAATTCTTCTTTTTAACAATTCCAAGGTTCCATTCACTTGTATGTGTTTAAGTTTTTACATCATAATTATATAAGGCGTGATAAATTTTTCAGGTTTATCAAACTTTCATCTCAGTCGTCCTCCTGCCTTCTTGTTCAAAACATTCACTCATTCAACCTCTATGGAAACTACCTTCTAAAACGTTTGCCAATTATTTAGGCATACCCAACGTTGACACGTCATTTTATTCCAACTGTATACAATTACAAAAACGTTTGAGATTTAATACTAAATTTTCTTTAGAGTAAGTGCAATCAATGAGGAGAGCTGAGACAGAAACGGAGGCACAATATGCGGACTTTCTGGTCAGTTTTCTTATTTGCATACGGATTATGTGTAGAATGTGTAATATATATTGATTAGATAGTACCTGCACTCGGAACCCAGATAATTTTGAGTTTGCTAAATACTAATACTACTATTTGAGTTTCGTTTGAGATGGACTAAATACAGTTGTTGCATTTGACGACTGATCGTAAATTCATAGCTGGTGAAGAATAGAAAACTAGTAATTTGGTTCCAGATTGCGGTATAAGCTGTTAACGTTAATATGAATAATGAACTTGTCAGGGTTAAATGACGAACTTCCATTTTGTGCAAATTTTGTTTCTTATATCAATTAAATGACGAACTGTAAATGACTGAGACTAAGATTGGGAGCTAAAACGCTCACTAAAACTCCATTACATCAATAATTCTAACAAAATGACTCGGTGAAACCTCAAGAAAGTTTATGCTGATGGTTGAGAACAGCTCATATATAAGTTCTTTTCACGTTCGCCCTCTGAGTAGAATACAGAAATTTGAACCCGGTGTTTCAGTAGCATAAACTGTTGTTTTTATAGGATTCGGTTGCTGGTCTCAAACCGAGACTTCTTTCAAATCTTTCTACTGCCTATGCAGGGTTGAGAAATGCATTAGCCGAGAAACAAATGCGGACATTGTGAGTGACCAAAAAAGATTTCTACCAGTGAAACATGGATGGATAAGCATACATATGATAGCTTGATGGAAATTCTCCAAATTAGATAATTTCTAAAGTCCGAAACCTAAAAAGATTTATACAAGAGTATGGATTATAAATTTATTCTTCATTTACTTTATGTGGTCTTTATTCCCACTAGACTGTATTGATAGTGTTAATTAGCAGAGGTGGCTTTATTCTATCCTTTCCTCCTCATCAGGTTGAAATGATCTCTTCATGAAAAGTTTCTTATGAATTTCAAATACTTCCAGAACAAATTTATTATTTTTCAAGAGTTGATTTCTACTGATTTGGTTTATTTTTGAAGTTTCATCATGAAATGACATCATTCGGAAAACCACTGGAAAACCTAGGAGTACTGAACAGCTGTTTCATCCTAGTTTGAGACTCATCGGCAGTACGCAACCACCGTCAGGACTTTCACGTAACCAGGCGAGCTCGTATACCATTCAGTCACTGGGACCAGATTCAATAGCCCATGAATTCCAACTTCTACCGACTCTATCGATGCATTTAGAGCGACCACCAACCAACGTCACAATGGGAAAGAGTATACGAGCTTGCCTTGTAACTAGCAGGTCCTGTATTCAAAACCCGATGGGTGCGTACTGCCGAAGAATCTCGAACTAGGATAAAACAGCAATTGAATACTCCATGGTTTTCAAAGGTTCTCTAACTGATATCAGTCCGCGGTCAAAATCAATATTTTACTATTATCAATTTATTCATATGAACTAGTATTATGTTATTTACTGCCATCAATAAAGTTCCTCTAAACATTTTAACTTTCACTAAGTTTCCGTTTGACTTTTTGAACAGGATCAGGCAGAAACTGTTTACTTCTAAGTTTTTTGAATCTCTATTTCACATAGGTTTGTACTGCTTTCTGCATCATACTCTACACATTTTATTATGTTAACGCAATCGTGAGACATTCCTAATCATTTTATTTAATCTGAGTAATAATAATAATCATTTTATTCTGAGCAATGTTTATATAATGTACAGAATTTTCACCAAAATTCATTGTATAATAGTTCCTCTTTGTTCCGAATCTTCAAATAAAGTAGTAAATGATAGTAAACTGCGTGAGATACTGTTGTCTCATCTGAAGCGAGAACCGATCAATCTCTTTTAATTTGTCTTTTTTGCCTTCATTAAGAAATGCAGAATATCTACTTGAAAGCCAATTTTAATAGGTGTAGGAGTGTACATTTTTTGACCCAACGACATAATAACAGCTGAATAATTAAAGACCTCAGGTGATTACTTTTATTTCTCAGGCAGTAGCAATTGGTACTAAAAGTCTCAGAAACAGTTATTTCATGCACTGAGATACACTGTCACCTACGAATTTCGCTTTTTTCTGAAATTCACTGGGAGTCTGTAAGTCAATGCATTGTAGGTACTTTTTAAGTCTCACATGAGGCGGGAACACCATCACTGGTCATATTTTTATTGGTTAAAACAAACTGAAAAGGAGAAAGTAAGTGCAACATACTGATGAAGTAGATCCGTAGACGAGGTTTCATACAAGCCAATTCCGTAATTAAATGAGATAGATTTCACATAACACTGTTGTCTATTCTGTGAATGAATGGATTTTGTTAGGTAGTTATGCTTTTAGAAATTTTGGTGTATATTTAATTTCTTTCTTTAATTTGTGTATTTTTATCGCGATAGCTTCTCAAGTATTGGTTTTGTTGGGATTTTGTTTCATTGGACGGAGAATTTCATCATCGGCTGACATCATTTAGAGAACCACTGGTAAACCTAGGAGTACTGAACAGCTGTTTTATCCTAATTGGTGACTCTTCAGTAGTACACACTCATTAGGGTTCAAACCCAGGACCTTCTAGTCACTAGGCAAGCCCGTTGACCATTGAGCCACCCTTAACCGATCCAGTGGTCTACGAACTTGCCTTGTAACCAGAAAGCCCTGGGTTCGAAACCCGGAGGGTGTGTAATGCTGAAGAGTTAGCTTCTCTTAAAAAGACTGTGTAGGACAAAATCTTGATATCAATGATGAACAATAATATACATTACCTGAACAATAATGACAAGGAATGTATTGCCTTTGCTCTGTAATAAGGCTGTTTGAAAAGAAGTGTTCATGGTTTTCCTCTGTTTTATATGTAGTACTTGTAGAGCTAATACTCAGTTTATTTCGTCATGTTTGATGCATAAATATCTTTAATACTAATGAGGTGAGAATTAACGTCCATGACAAGTGCTTGGTTAAAAATGTTATTCCGTTTTTAAACTCACTTGTACATCGATTGTCTGCTATGCATGATACAGCTAAATCCAAAGCTATTTCGTTGGTCGGCGAAACTATTTTCCCTTATATGTCACTATTTTAGTATTCGAGCACAATTTTATGACTTCATTGACGCCAACGTCATACATCCTTCTGCTTGAATTTTGTTCAAGTTTACCCAGAGAGGTGTAAAGTCTGATTCCTCTTAATAAACTAAATAAGCTTCCATAAAGATCTTCCCACTGATTGATTGGACCGAAGTGCTTGATCTAAGGTAGATATGTCAGCTCCCCGTGCAGATGCTTCGACGATGTCTGGTCATGTAACTGGAAGTCAAGTGGTTGATGGCGACTAGCAGTGGAATCCGGGAGAACGCGAATCTCATCCCACTTGGGACTCGCCAACTGGATGTACCTGCGTTTGAGACTTTGGCACTGGTTTCGAGCCTCAGTGGGACCATCATCACTCATCTGGGATTGCAGGTACATCCAGTTGACGAATCACAACTGGGATGAAATGCGCGTTGTATTTGATTCCACTGCTAGTCACCATCAATCAATTGACATAAAAAACTTGTGTCATCAACTGATATTACAAATGGTCATAGTCCAACCAAATTAACAATTTGAAAATAAACTTTTGCACTTCGCAGATCACATAGTTCCTGATGTAATTTTATCACAGATTGCTTTGGAAACTGATGTTATTCAGCTAGCACACAATATGTGATCTGTCTGATACCGTGCATTGCATTTGCCAAAGCAAGCATAACTGAAATACGTTATGTGCTACTGACTGAATGATATATGAGTAGCTGGGTACCACTCACATTATCCGAATCGAAGTAACCTAAACACTGAAGGACCGTTTCGCCTATCTGGTTGGCGATCGTTACTGGATAATGTGGGTGTATCACTATTGATAGCCTCAAATAGACGAAATGACCGCTCTGTGTTTAAATAACATCGGTCTGGTTACTGATCACTACTGCTGGATGTAACAGGTATCCAGCCGCTCACATCAAACTATCAGCAGTGTAGAGCACCATACAATATACTTCACTCTCATTGTTGAAGTTTTTGACTCAGGGCAAAATAGACTTCTGATTATGTCTTCCGAATCTCTAAAGGGGTTTAAATACGTAAAAAGATTGTTGAGGCATCCTGCGATGAAACTTTGTCAGAGCCTATTACTGATCTAAGTATTACTTAAGCTTTTTCACTCCTTCAATATCGTCCAATCATATTCTCTTGTTTGGTAGCACAAATTTATCCTATTTCATAGTATATTTTACACCATCATTTAGTCGTTCAATGCGAAATAATATAAACCACAACATTATGGCCAGTCAGGTCAGATTAAGTGGTAATACTGAATAATTCCACTGTTGTTGATGAAAGTACTATCAATTACGTTTTAGAATTTAGTTACAATCTACAACTTATGTCATTACTTGAAGGTTAAACTGGCTAAATGACCTGATCATTGATTGGGAAGGAATCAACTTATATCACAGGATTAAGCAGTTTCAATGGATAACTGTCTTTCCAAGTGTAGCAATTAGTAAATTTAAAGGCTGAATATTAATGAAAACGTCAATGTCACGACATCTGTTGTGCGATGACTATACTTCGTCTGGAAACCGGCAGACCATGGTAGATTTTCTAGACAATTGATCAGATTTTATTGCTTCATATATTATTTATTGGGAAAGCATTTATTAACCACTATTTAACCCTACTCAAGGAGAAGTGTCTAATACTGGCGTAACCTGGAGGATATTCTTTGACAGATCTTGGTAAATAATTTACTAAGATTCGATAGAGTCCTCTCAAACACCTGTTGAGTTATTACTACTGCTTCAACAAATCAATTCGAATTACATGGTTATACTAACAGTTTCATCTAGTAGCCCAAAATTCACATCTTTGATTCCGTTTGCCTTCAACACACTAAACCCGTTCTTTGGTTATTTAACAGGTGACCTAATTGTTAATTTAAGGTAACATACTTCGTTGGCGTCATTAAACTTGTTCATTCAGACAAACTGATATACGTAATAAGCTTAGACTTCGATGACCAAATCTCAGTCAGATATAATCAAATCATATTTTGGCATAAGTTATTTTGCCTGATTCCATAACCAGTTGGATATTGATTTTCTGAAGCCAACATTTTCGAAACATTTGACAAGACGCCATGCACCCTAAATTCGTTCAGTATATAGTATCCATAACCTTCTCTGGAAAATTAGTACCAGTATCGCTTAGCATTCAGGCCTACAGTCTTCTTAAACAGGGGTTAGCGATATACTACACAGTACGAATTTCATAGATTGTCGAAGATAACATCATCAAACCTTACTTACATAGACCACATTTATCATTAGACACAGCACACCACAAAATTACAATCGCACATCATCCGATTGATACTGGACACTATGTAGACAGCTTGAAATCATTTTTAATGATTTATTGGTAATACCATCTGACTTGGTGCTGTAACAATACTCAGACTAAATCTACATATACTAGACAGACAACTGCAAGACTTTCAAAGCTTGGTGGTTACAGATTTGAAAGCAAAAATTATCTAAAATATTTTTACCAAATATAGTCATCTATCATGCTTCTTTCTGTCAAAATACTATATTTATCCAAACGGTACTCATGTAACTCTCCAGAATATCAAAAATAAACAAGGTCACATGTAGTCTGAATGAACAGAGAGCGATCCCACTTAGGGTTATCATGCATATTCCTAATGAGTTCCAAAGAAGGAAGCAAGATCTGTAAACTACTCCCTAGATTTCAATAATTCTCTATAAGAATTCAATACTTCAGTTCATCGAACAAAAAATGCCAAAATACAACGACAAAAAATCATCGTATACACATGAATCAAAATGTCAAGTCGATGAAATTCAATTGTATTATTCTACTAATTACATGTGCATTGTGATCGACGTTCCTCCAACAAAACAAATTACGTGGGAAGCAACAGTACCAACAAGACACTGAAGCACATAAATCAGAAGATAATGTAAGTCATTACAATGTCATAGTTAATTCTTATTGAACGAGATATGAAAACTATATTTTGTGAGTTCAGCTCATTTAGTTAGAAATGAGAAATATGAAGAATGTTGCTAAATTGATTATGATCTAACGAAGCAAGAGTCAAGAGGAATCAATATTCACATTTAATACAGGAATTTGTATTCAATCAAGGTTGAAAGCTGAGTCACGAAGATTCAGAGACAGAGAGAAAGAGAGAGAATCACTATTGTCTTTGAATACATCAGTTTGATAATAACCGTCTCCTATCAATGCAATATTCTTCTGGATAAATTCTTCATCAGGCTCCGCAGTTATGCATTCATAATAATCATGACTTTTCTCCGATAACTAATTGTCTATCTAAATGATGTAACTGAACCGTAATGTATTATTATCGTAATTTTAATCCTTCGAATTCCCTTCCCTTATCTATGTGAAGATGACCTTAAATATATTCCCACCTCTAGTTTATTTACTTACCAGTCGTATATCTCTCAATGTAATTCTGATGGTATATATGTTATCCCTGTTTTTAGAGTATTCACCTGAAGAGTTCTATGAAAATTTTAGGAATTCATTATATCCTGCTTTATTAACCCTTCTTTTAGGAATTCGCTTTGCAATTCCGACATTTATTGACTTGCTATTCACACATGCAGTTAACTGTTTCAATTAGAGGTACATTTGTGAATAGGGATGCTATGTCCAAAAATATCAAAGTTTTATCTTCACTGTCGATATCTTTCACTGCGTCTACGAATTCCAACACATCTTTCACACTATATTCCGCTGGCTTCCTATGTGAGGGTTTTAGAATATTAATCAGCAATCTAGCTAAATTATGGTATATCAAATTTTCTATCTCCAGAATTGGTCTAAACGGCATCCTGGGTTTATGTAATTTAATTAGGCTGTATGATCTTGTGAGAGTGGCTGTGGGTCTGAGCTCTTCCGAAACACTTTCAGGCTGTATCTGTTCCAGTCTCAGTTTCATTTGAACATCTGGCTACTTCATGCTCTATTGATTTATGTAAATCGTTTCTCGCTTCCAGGTACTTAATCTTCTGAATGTCTTTCCATATGTCATTCATCATTTCAATATCATCACCTCAATGAAGGAGGGTTACTCCTTATCGTTTATCACGTTCAGTTTTCGCCAGTCTCATGTCAGTGTTTAGGTGTCACTTATGAAGACTATAAAAACCATAATTCTTTAATTATTATGGATAACAGTAGAACCCAATGAAATCAAAGAGAAGAATATTCTTTGTTCACCTATAAGCATATTCAACTAAAAAATTATACATAAGAAAAAGCGTAGAGATACTCTTTTCGGCAATGTCATGCTCAAGTTGTACCACCACATATTAATAACAAATTATGTTGACAACAAAGGAAATATTTCCAAATACCTGTTATTAGAATCGTAAATGTCAGATGACAAATTACTTACCGTAAATGGCGTGAAGCCGGTAGAAACGAATATGAAACTAAATAACTTGATTGGCTGACGTAATATAATTGATGGAGTTGAGTGAAACTCAACTAATACTCAACAAGAAACAAGCAAACAACAGTGGTAATAATAGGGGAAAGTTTAACATCTCCGAGTGGGGAAGAAAATAATATAATAAAGAAGACAAAACACAAAAGTTGCAAATCGGGTGGGAAGACAGATCAGGTCCACTGTAGACTTATCTACCGAAAAAACTCCTCTTGTATGCCAAGTTCAGGATTCAACATTTGCATATCCATTGATTCTGCGGTAAGAAGAAGTTTGATTTGTGCTCCTTCAGTAAGTTTCTCAAGCATTTTGTAGAGAACTTTGAACTTCCTTTGTGGTTTAGCTTAGTGTTCAAATTCAATTAGGTTTTGCAGGACACGGCTATAAGGGGATCTTTTATCTCCTCTGTCAAATCATGAGGGTAAGTGTTTGATGATGCGCCTGTATAGCAAATGCTGGGTACGGCCAATATGCCATTATTCCACACGGGCAGGTGAATTAGTGGATGCACGTTGATAACGCTGACAGGGGTAGCTTATTATTCACGTTCATGCGAATCATTCGTTTTGTAGGGAAAAATATTCGAAGTTCGATAATGATGTTGGTTTTTTCCAGTGAGCAGGACAGGTGGTTTCACAAAACCTCTGCTGATGAGTCTCTGTTGTGTTGGAGATGCAATTAGAGACGCTTTGTGTGAGCAGGAAGGGTGGATGGTTTAAGTGGTTTAAGCCTCTGGGTATCCATTTTATTTGACAGTGGAACTCTTTTCAGTGAATAGGTACTTTTCCGTAATTTCATGGCTGTACATGCTGCGCATTCTGTGGTTCAGTGAGCGGACCATGTTCTTTTTAGCATATAGACGCATTCAGCTACGAAAGTAAATTACTTCTCCGTCCTATGTCGGCTTACTGTATGTGACTAATTTTAGTTATCCATCTATATAACGTCTTGTTAAATGAATGTCCAGAAAGGATATTTTGGCTTCGGGCTGCTACTACAATGTGAAATGAACTGCGAGATGACAACTGCTGAAAAAGTCAGCGAATCAGAGGAAGCAAATGTTTCAACAACGTCGACACCGGAACTCTGATTGACAGAAGTCATTAATAACGCATCTCGGATTTCCTTCAAAATAATAAAAAAACCGAGAAAAAAGTAACCAGAAGTCTCTTAAATATCAGAGGTACCATTGTGTTGCTAGGAGACGGTTATAATCAAACTGATGTATTCAAAGACAATAGTGATTCTCTCTCTTTCTCTCTGTCTCCGAATTTTCGTGACTCAGCTTTCAACCTTGATTGAATACAAATTCCTGTATTAAATGTGAATATTGATTCCTCTTGACTCTTGCTTCGTTAGATCATAATCAATTTAGCAACATTCTTCATATTTCTCATTTCTAAATAAATGAGCTGAACTCACAAAATATAGTTTTCAAATCTCGTTCAATAAGAATTAACTATGACATTGTAATGACTTACATTATCTTCTGATTTATGTGCTTCAGTGTCTTGTTAGTACTCTTGCTTCCCACGTAATTTGTTTTGTTGGAGGAACGTCGATCACAATGCACATGTAATTAGTAGAATAATACAATTGAATTTAATCGACTTGACATTTTGATTCATGCGTATATGGTGATTATTCTTAATTGCTCTTTGATATTTAATCTGAACAAATTTGAAGTATGTAAATATTCTGATATTTAGTCTATTGACTTTCCTACTTCAAGTTGTAAGCTTTTAATAATGTACTGACTAACGAAGTAGGTTGAATTCCTTTTATCTTGATGGGTCTTACTATCAGTTATTTCGGATCCACTTTTTGAATGAACTGTTCACATGAGAAGGAATTTAGAATTGTGATACTCACCAAGTGCTTTGTTGTTTTCGTACGTTAGCATTTTATCAATAACTCTTTGTGGAAATTTTCAGAAAGTTTTCGAAACTGTACCTAATAAGAAACCTCTCTGAACCATTCCTAAGTCTTCTTAAGTATATTATTTTTAAGGGAATTAAGTCCATGAATATTTTCAGTCTTTAATGATAGTTTGAGAATTTATTCTGGTTTATGTCACAGCCATCCTCTGTGATGCTTCGTGTATTTAGTCTGTTGCTAGTCTTTCTGTTTTATCATATGAAGATACGCTGTCAAATATTCTATCTCAAACACTTTTTTGACTGTCTATCGCTACACTTTACTATTTGCAAAGTATAATATTGAGTGTTGCAATGGTGTGACAGCCAAAAAAATATATTCAACAAGGGACTAAACCCACGAAAGTGGTTTGTGTCCAATTAAAATATCTGATACAGTCCTACAACTGATCAATCGCGATCCCAAACAGCTGAGTGTTAACGCCTCTGATTGCACCACGAGGTGACAGGGGTTTGAATTTCAGAAGGGACATGAGTTCCGTGAAAATCGCAGATACACCTTGCTGACGAGTACACGAAACCTAGGTGTAGACTAGCCATCCCTCTGGTTGCCTACAACTATCTATTAACACCAATCCTAAGAATATCATGATGACATGCCACCTAGCATGATTGTGATCACATTGTAAACTTGACTGAATGGATTCAGTCTGCGAGAAACAAATGAAACATGTTAGTGTTCAGTCAAGAAAAAAGCAGTATTTGCAGATTTCCTGTCTCTACGAAAACTTCAGGCCCTGTGGAGGTGATGTATTAAGGTTCGCTGATTGAGACAATACAAGTTTCGCTTAGAGTCATCGTAGTTATAATAAAGTCGCATGTCGTTCTTCTGTAAAACTTGAGAATAATGAACACCCTCAATTTCCAGCATACAAAATCATTTTCCGTAGATTTTATTTAGCACAATCATGGAATACAATAGACAGATGAGTCATTTACAGAAGCGTTTTTATTGATGGGTGTACATCAAAGTTTACATAATTCCTTATAATTCGGTGGTATTTGTTTGCTTGAATAACCCATCTCATCAAGTAAACTTGTATAATTATGAAAATTTCGAAGAATAGCCTGTGGGATGACGGAATTATTCTTTGTCCATAAATCCAGTGACTGTATATGTATTGGCTTGATCAACTGTACTGTACTCGCCTCCATACTAAACAAAGTATACAAAAAGTTGAACAGTAAATTTGGAGTTATCTAATTATGTGACACAAGTGGTGTGTGGATAGTGCAAAATATCTGAAACTTCTAAACAATTAATCAAAGTCATTTTCAGCTGAAATTTTCCTATTTTTTATTTTCCACACGCAACTGGGAGTTTCATCATGATGTGACATGAAAAATGTCAGCTTTCCTAAATCCAGCACTATTCCCAACTGGTTGAACTCCAGATCTTAAGACCATATGGTTTTGTATCGATTTGCACTTATTGGAAGGTAGATTTCGTCAGGAACTAACATCAGTGATATGAGACTGAACTAGCTGACCATTCACGAATTATTAAATTCTGGCCCAAGTAGTCACCAAATTTTCTCGTATCTTAAACTTCCCTGGTTTCATCTGTGGTGGAGTGATGAGCACTCAATGCTGAAGAGTGCCAAACCAAGACACCATAACTGTCTGCCACCCACTGACTTTCATAGATCTCTCTAACTGATTTTGATTCGTGATGATATCTGCATTGAAACTCATCCATATCTCTACTAAAACCCATAATTTAAAGAATTATAGTTCAGATGATAAATATCTAACATAATGACACTGATAATACCAATAGATATAATTACTTACGAGCTGACTTTAGAAGTTTTATTCACCAATTTATCATGCTTCAGTAGCACTGGATCCCATCGTAGATGTAGAAATTCTGTGTACAAAAGCAGAAATTGCATAAGCTGCGAGAAAAATGCTTTGCAAGTTGACACTCAGAACATATATTTAATGTGCGTGATGCCACAAATCTAGCTGTACATGTGATAACTTTTTTTCACTACTTGCTTTCTGAGTGGAACATAGGGATTCAAGTTTTGAGGTTCCCGTTGTAGTGGCTTTGCTTCTGCTGACAGAAGACATAGAGACTGAAAGTCATGTGCCCGACAGCCACTCATTTTCGAGCCTACTACTGGCTAGTAAACTAGACAGTTTAAGAGTGAGTTGGATGTGAGTCGAACCTGTACCACATGCGTTATTGGCGAGCATCTTATCATTGATTCGTCGACCCACTTATAAAAAATGATTGCGGTTTCTCAACATTCAAGTGACCTTTCAAACATGTTAAATAAAAATTCAGTTATGCCTTCAGATTTTATTAAACTTCACTTTTAAATCATCCGAAAACTCTTATTATGATGACCCCGGTGTTGATAGCTTTTCCATAGATTGAATTTCCATAACCCGATGAAGGTAGAACCTCTAGTCATCTTTGCTACATGAATTGTCAAAAAGGCATTATAACTTCATATTTCGGCTTAACACATGCGGGGAAATATTTACATAACGCCAACATATCCTATCACCAATGATATTCCTAATTGTGGTGGACTGGATTATGCGTCAGACAGTGGGAAACAAGAAGACAGGGATATCCTGGACCGACGTGAAGAATCTAGAAGACCTGGATTTCGCGGATGATTTATGTTTGATGTCACACAAAATCGAAGACTTACAAGTGAAAACCGACAAACTGGTCAAAGAAGCAGCAAAAACAGGACTCCAGGTGAACATAGACAAGACGGAGGTTATGAAAATAACCAACCAACAACAACAACAACAGCAAAATCCGGCGCCAATCACCATCAACGGGAGGGATTTGATGAAAGAGGTTACTTCATTCACTTATCTAGGGAGCATTGTCTCAACTACAGGAGGAACGGAAGAGGATGTCAAGTCGAGAATCGGGAAGGCGAGAAAAACATTCATCAACCTGAAACCAATCTGAAAATCTTCGTCACTCAGCATCAACAACAAAATTCGGATTTTCAATACAAACGTCAAGTCAGTCACTTCTTCTATACGGATGGATCAGAATCTTGGCGGGTCACAAAGAATATTTGCAACAGGTTGCAGACCTTAATCAACAACTGTCTTCGCTCTATACTGAAGATCAGATGGCCGGAAAGAATCACGAACAAGGAACAATGGGAACAAACAAAACAAGAACCTATCGGTCAACAAATATGCAGGAGAAAGTGGAGATGGATTGGACACTCGCTGAGAAGGCCGTTGGGTGACATCGCGCGTCAGGCCAATGCTCGAGTGGAACCCGAAAGGGAAGTGGTGATTGGGACGTCCAAGGGTGACATGGAGGAGATGGTGTGAAGAAGAGCTGAAACAATATGGACTAACATGCATGCAGGTGAAAAGTACAGCAGAAGACAGAAACAAGTGGAGGCGTGCAGTTGAAGCCCCATGTTCCACTAGGAACCCAAGGGAACAATAATGATAATAATAATAACATATCCTATCCTCTTAACATGTCTTAATTAAACCGAATGAGAAATGAACTCCATTGCTTACATCTACTGCGTCAAGCACTTTCTCTCTACATCGTTTATGTATGTGTAAAATGCTGTTTGGAAGTGAGAATCGATCTAAACATTTACTTGTTTAGCATCACTCAGCTCAGGCAGTGTGGTAAATGTTTTTTCATCAAAGTAGCCTAATATTGGCACACTGAGTGGCTGGATAACATATTAATGTAGGACTTAATACGAAAATGTACCAGTATATTTTGACACTTCAGAAACAGAAGATAAAAAAGTGAAATAGACCTCAAAATGACACGGTAAAAATGCAGATATGTGGTTGGATAATACAATGACTAGTAACAGTTTTGTTCCATGTCATCAATAATCTCAAGAACTTTAAACAGATAACCTTCACTCTGCTAAATGGTTAAGCCGAACAACAAGGGACTTTATATATATGTGCCATATTTTGTTGTGATCACTTCGATTTTCCCTGTTTTAAGAACCACTTCTCATGGAGATAAGTTAGAATGGAGGCAACCAGTGTGACATAAACATATCCTCTAATAATTAGCTTGACTCTTATATCTCTGGTATCGAAATTTATGCACGTTAAGAAGTACCAGACAAGATTTTTCTGTGCTTGTTGAGATTTCTAGGCAGCTCATCTATTTCGGCTGATGCAACCTCCAGCATAAGTGGGATGATTAGCATGTTCGACTATTTCATTCCTTTAACAAACCAATGCTTGACGCTATATACAAGTGATTGTTTGATATTAATAACTAGACACCACTCACGTCAATCAGTAGTGTTTGCTAGTCAGATCGCGGTAATGTAAACACCGAACAGTCATCTAGTTGGTACAGGGCAAAATACATTTATGCTAGTCTTTGATATGACCGTTAATACACTTGGAAGTTTGCGCTGACGAACTTCCTACCCAGTCGATTACTGAGCCTACAATCAGCAGCAACAACGATACGATGTAATACTACCGAACCCGAGACGCAAGAAGACACGAAGACAGACCGTTGACGTAGACAGCTTTTACTGTCTCTAATCAGCAGAGAATTTGGTTGACATCAATGGTGTACATAAATATATGTGCTTTGAATAACCTTGAGAGACACTAATTACGTTGATAGGTTAAAAGTGTCAACAACCAACAGGATTCCAAGGTCATATGTGGGGGGGTGAGTGAATGCAAACAGCACTCTATTGTAAAGATAGATGTAGAATTTAAAAAGAATTAGGTCTATGTAGCAGCTTTCTTGACTGTCATTAATGATACGAAGATTACATATTATGATCTAAATAATTTTGGTTTCCAAAGGAAGCTGAGTTGAAATTTAAATTCCTCGATCTGTGTAAATTGCAGACAGCGGACGACGAAAGCTCCGAGTCTAAACCAACCAGCTCAGAGAACACTATTAATTGCAAGCCAATTAATTAGTAAACTTCGAATTCACTTTAACATATTACCAGTTTTCCCAAGTACCTAGCACGAATTTGGATGACTTGAGGTGATGTGGTTCTTTGAGTCGAGTGAAATCGAATACACCGCTGATGAGCTTGGCTCTTTTTAAGAGGGAAACAACCATCTGGTGTTTAGATCGCTTCAATTTAGCTGGCTAGCAAACACCGCTGGTTGATTCAACTGGTATCCAAGTGCCCATGTTAGTCAGTTATAAGTATATAGTCTCATGCACCTATGTGTACTTTCTTGACTGCTGTTTACGGACCACTCCATTCCTTGTTGGAAGACTAGGAGTTTGTGAAGTCCTACAAAGTAGTCTCACAAACGACATTGGGGAATTATATTACAGAAATACTTATATTTTTCTCTCAAGAAGTTAGAAAGACCCTGTAATTAATAATAACAATTGATATAGCTGTTTCGTACGAATAATCTGACTCACCCAGCCCTTCTCTCTACAACATATTTATTTTTTGAACGTTCAAATAAAAATACTTCTTCGAGCATCTCAAGCAAACAATGATAACCTCCATTACTTAATGATATGATTCAACTGCAGTGTGCATTCATAAGTTAAACTGTTCATGTGAAGACGGTTACATAGGTAGAACGACTCGGCAAGCACACTGTCTCCTTCCGGAGCATTGTCCAACCTGGTTGCGTAAAGGAGTCGTAAACTCAGTCAGAAGTACCATACTGCCACAACTGGTGGATAGGGAGAACAAGCCTGGTAAAAAAGTGAGCTTTCACAATTCTATACACCTTTGGCTGCTAATCATAGCTGAGACAGTTGCCATAAAGATTTTTCAACCCTATCTCTATGTTTAGAAAGAGTTTATTTAATCTTCCTCCCTCACCTGGCCTTCACCTGGTGACACCAGATAGCCATAACAAATATCTTATTATATTTTTTTATTTTATTTGTACTGCTAACTGTATTATCAATATCATACTGTACCGTAGTTGTACATTTTAATATCGGTTTCACGATTTATTATTATTACACTATCTAGTCGCTATGTGACACTCGTTATTTTCTTCTCTTTCCTTAGTAGCATACACCTTCTACCAACGTACTCACCATTGCTTAGATTATGTAAACACATGAAAGAATTTATTCTTGTTATGAATATGATCTCCTTGATTGTTATCCGATTCGAACGGAACGACCTTGACGTGCTTTCCGATTAGTAGGCTATATTTGTTCAGTTACATTAAACTATTATTTCTCTGGTATTTCTTGCCAGGAAGTTGTGGAACTTGTTGTGACTATATTACCTTCGAGCACTGAATCTGTGGATATAATCTTGTTGATTGATAATAACTATAATTATCTATTTGGCATTTTGTGACTCTTTAACACTAACTAATATTTATAATTGTATATTTTGATGGATTTACATGTCTAAATCGTCCCAAGCCAGTGAGTCTATGGTTTCGAAATCATTTTTACTTAACTGTATCTGACTGTAATACTACTGCTACGGTTTTTCATTGTTGTTGTCATTGCCGTTCCTGTTGTGATTTTTTTCTTTTCGCTGGTGTCGTTCTGATTGCTTTATTCCTTGTTTCCCTGATTCTAAGAGTAGCAACCCAAAACGTTGCTCTTCTGTAGCCTTTATATTAATGTAAGAACTCCCTTCTCAGGCGTGATGCAAGCAACCCCACCGCTGTAAACAAAGTTACTACATAAACTTCAGCATGGTGAGTCTACTTGCGACAAAATAAAAAGTCTATGTGGGGATATGGAACGTCTGCACCATTTATGAGACTAGCAAAGCTGCCCATATTGCAAACGAGATGGAAAGATACGGAATTCAAGTACTGGGGATATGTGAAAGCAGATGGAACGGGAATGGACTCACCAAATTGTCAACGAGTGAGTCAGTGGTCTACTCATGTCACCCAGAAGATAACCACATGCACACCGAGGGTGTGGGTGTCATGGTGTTACCAACTGCAACACAGACCATCATAGAATGGGAGACTATCTCGCTCTGGATAATGAACCAAAAGATTCAACTGAAAAGGTGGAAAAGTGTCAGTTGTACAATGCTTTGCACCCACTAACAACACAGACCTTGAGAAGAAAGAAGAACTCTACAGACAACTATAGGCAACAATGCACAGTACTGCAATTATTGAAATTGAAATACCAATGGGAGACTTCAACGCCAAACTGAGACCAGACAACACAGCAAGAGAACTCATCATGGGTAGAGAAGCTCTTGGAGAAATGAATGAAAACGGAGAACTCTTCGCTGTCTTCTGTGCCTTCAATGAACTAGTGATTGGTGGCAGCATTTTCAAACACACTGATATCCACAAGGCTACATGGGTGTCACCAGATGGGCGAACCAAAAACCAAATTGAATTCATCTCAATCCTGCTCAAGGAAGTAGAGGCGCAGCTTACTGGACACAAAAGTAAGAAGAGGAGCAGACGTCAGCTTAGACCACTATCTCGTACAAGAAACACTCTCAATCAAAATAAAAGCTTTCAAAGAAACAGGAGCTGCAGATAGACCACAAGCCAAGTTCAATACTCAAAAACTGAAGGATCAGGATACATAGTACATCTTCACTGCAAACATGAGGAAAAAGGTGGAGACATAAGTCAACACTAGTGAAGGGACCAGCGTTGAAAATACTGGAAGACCCTGAAAGCGGCATGGAGTCAAACCTTGCATCGAAGTTCTAGAAAGGAGAGACAGGACAGAGAGTAGCTCACTACGGACACATAGAGACTAGTAGAAGAGAGAAGAATATTGAAACAAAACATTGTCCAGTGCATTGACGAGCAAAAAAGACATGAGTTTAATGCAAGATACAATTCACTGAACAAAAGAGTAAAGAAGAGTGTCATGGAAGACAAAATAAAATATTATGAAGCCATGGCAAGTGAAGCAGAACACACTGCAGGCAAAGGAAACCTTGCAACACTCTACCAAACAACTAGGTTCCTACTGGGGAAGAGATCAAAAAAAATAGGCCAGTGAAAGATGACAATGCAAAGTCAATCACCAAAGAGGTGGATCGAAGGAAATACTGGTCTGAATACTTCAAAAGACTGCTAAGTCGACCGCCATCTACAAAGCGCCCAACAATACTAACAGCGGAAGCAGAACTACCAGTGGACATCGACCCTCCGATCATAACAGAAATCCTGGAAGCAGTCAAGATTCTAAAGACTGGAAAAGCAGCAGGACCAGGCGGAATCCCAGCAGAAGCATTGAAAACAGAACCAGAGACATCAGCGGATTTGATGACACCACTACTGGAGAGGGTGTGGAAAGAGGGCAAGGTACCTGCGGATCAGAAGAAAAACTATCTATTCAAACTGCCAAAGAAAGAGAACTCAGGTCAATGGAAGAACTCAGTGCGGCATTATGCTCCTGTCCATCCCAAGCAAAGTACTAAGCCACATAATTCTCAAGAGAATGCAAAACGCCTTGGATGCAAGACGTCGAGCGGAACAGGATGGATTCAGGAGGAACAAGTCATGCATCGATCAAACCGCAACACTACAGATCATCATTAAACAGAGCTTTGAATGACAGTTAGCTCTCTGTCTCAAGTTCAATTACTTTGGAAAGGCCTTCAGCAGACAGCGTCGATAGAGAGGTGATATAGATAATAATTCGCTACTACGGGGCGCCGCCGACAGTTATACACCTCATCCAACAGTTGTGCCACAATGCTGCGTGCCAAGAAATTTACAACGGGAAACTAACGGAATCCTCGAAGTGTAGACAGGAGTAAGACAAGCTGGCTGCCTACTATCTCAAATGATTTTCCTGATTGCAGTAGACTGAATAATACAACGGACAGCAGCCAGCGACAAAACAGGCATAAAATGAACCCACACAAAATACTTGGAGGATCTGGGATTCGCCAATGATGACATATATCTGATTTTCCACAAACTGGAAGATATGCAAGTGGAAAGCAAAAGGTTGGCAGAAGAAACATCAAAGATAGAAAGGACTTCAGGTGAACATAGAGAAAATAGAGGTAGGTGATGAATATTCTTGTCCAACAGCAACAGCACCTACAACAGACAACAGTCAGCCAGTATAAATGGGAGAAATCCGAAAGAAGCAACCTCCTTTGCCTATCTACCTGTGAAGCATCGTTTCAACTACACGCAGACGGAACTCATAAGGATATCAAAGCGAGAATCGGGGAAGCGAGGCAAGCTTTCATTACTCTCAAGTCTGTGGGGAGGTCAACAGTACTCAGCATGAAACATAAGATGCGGTGTTTCAACTCCAATGTGTAGTCAGTGCTACTTGCTATACGGATCAGAGACTTGGCGCGTCACGAAGAGCACTTCGAAAAAACTACAAGCCTTCATCACCAGTTGTCTCTGCTCAATACTCAAAATCAGATGGCCGGCCAGAAACGCTGTGGAAGTGAACCAATGAGGAACCAACTGTGCAACAAATTGGTAGGGGGGAGTGGAGGTGGATTGGCTATACTCTGAGAAAACAAACCACCAAGTGACATCACAAGACAGCCTGTGGGTCTAGTGGAACCCAAATAGGAAGCGGTAAGTTAGTTAGTATTCATTGCGAGGGTGACATTGGGGTGGTGATGTGAAAAGGAGATGAAAGCATGTGGGCAGACGTGAAGCCAGGTGAGAACGTTGGCAGACAACCGAACGCAACAGAGACGTGCGGCTGAATCCTTATGTTCCTCCAGACACTAAAGGAAACAGTTATTCATTAATTCACATCCCGATACATCTTATTAACCACATTAATTCAAGTGCATTTGACTAATAATTCATCATTATGTTGATGAACAGCCTGCTGTAAATTTACCGAAAATACGTACTTGTTTAAACCGTGTTCAGCTATTCGAATAAGGCTACTGTACAGCTGCTTAACCTCAATTAAATTGCTTTCCCTCACCTCAGATTCGAGGCATATTTTTAAACCTCGACTAGATTTGAACGACCATTATCTCGGTCTCACTGTGGCTTAAGTTAATTCTTGAGCAACTATAATACAGCAGTTGAATTTATCTAGCAGGTGTGCTATTCAACGTTTTACCGATCGCTCTCAGGACGTTTTCGACTTTTCAGTATTCTTGTAAAACTTTTTACATACCAGTGACGTTTGGAAACTCGCGTCCTTAGTAGACCTAAATATGGAGATGGTACCACATAATTTCTGCTGAGCTATTCCGGAACCCTTCGAAGTAAGGACAGGAGTAAGACAAGCTGGCTGCCTACTATCGCCAATGATTTTCTTGATTGCAGTAGACTGGATGATGCGACAAACAGCGGGAAATGAGGAAACCGGCATAAAATGGACACACACAAAATACTTGGAGGATCTGGACTTCGCCAATGATGACATATATCTGATTTTCAACAAACTGGAAGATATGCATGTGGAAAGCAACAGGTTGGCAGAAGAAACTCCAAAGATAGAAAGGACTTCAGGTGAACATAGAGAAAACAGAGGTAGGTGATGAAGATTCCTGGCCAACACCAACAGCCACAGCAACAACAACAGACAGCAATCAGCATAAATGGAAGGAACCTGAAAGAAACTACCTCCTTTACCTACTTGGGAAGCATTGTTTCAACTACAGGCGGAACTGACGAGGATATCAAAGCAAGGATCGGAAAAGCAAGACAAGCTTGCACCACTCTCAAGTCTGTGTGGAGGTCAACAACTCTCAGCATCAAAAATAAGATCCGGATTTTGAACTCCAATGTGAACCCAGTGCTACTCACTATACGGATCAGAGACTTGGCCAGCGCGTCATAAAGAGCATCTCAAACAAGCTACAGAACTTCATTAACAGTTGCCTTCGCTCAATACTCAAGATCAGATGGCCAGAAAAGATCAGCAACAGAGATCTCTGGTAGTGAGCGAAGCAACCAGGAACCAATTGTGAAACAAATAGGCAGGAAGAAGTGGAGATGGATTGGCCATACTCTCAGGAAACCATCAAGTGACATCGCTAGACAAGCCCTCGAGTGGAACCCGAAAGGGAAGCGGCGAGTTGGTCGTCAGTGCAAGGGTGACTTGGAGGAGGTGATGTGAAGAGGAGATGAAAACGTGTGGGCAGAACTGGAGCCAGGTGAAGACTCTAGCAGAGAAGAGAACGCAATGGAGACGCATGGCTGAAGCCCTATGTTCCTGTAGGAATTAAAGGATACAATAATAATAATAACCACATAATTTCTGCGTCTTATTTTTATCTTTCCATTGTGTTGCTTCTCATCAGTCGTTAGTAATTAGTAGTGAGTTCAGCTCGTTCACGTCTATGCAGTTTCAACTCTTTATAATGTTCGCCATGAGTATGTGAGAATAAATGAGCATCGAACAACAAGAATATGAATAGTGAAATAACTTATCGCGGCGTGGTGAAAATTCGAGATTTACCGGTACCAGCACATTTCAAATTACCCCATCATTGTAAAAAGAATACGATAAGTAAAAACTCACTAAGAATTCTGCGTAACTGAACTTCTGGTTCCAATACAAGACATTCATATCGTACAGTTAGACAACGTTTCGCACCAATATATTTACAGTCAGCAATCATTTGCCGGGTAAAAGTCTCCCATAATTTGATAGCTTCAATTGGTTTGTCAGCTGTAAACTGTGAGTCGACTTTTCGACTAAAACATGGTACCAGGATTAGCTAATATTATATTTCGTTAAATTAATTATTTGAAAATAAAGCATGACTGTTAATGTATATGTCAAAGTATCACGGTTGCACTATCGAATTTCAGCACTTATTTGCCGTCAATTGATTGTGTAGGAATGATATGTTCAGTCTCTGTGTCGAAATACCGGCTTCCAGCACGGAAGCTTCATTGATATCTGAGAATTCACACGATGTTATTTGATGGATGGGGAAATTCAGAATACGTATTCCGTTCTCTTTAGCGACTAGTCATTTGGATGCGCCTGCAATCCCCAATGAGTCCTAATGTCCGAGTCTCAGTGGAAACAGAACCACTTTCTGTGGATTCCTGGTACATCCAGGAATTTGGCAAGTCCCAAATAGGATGAAACACACATTCAGTATGGCATGAGCTACTGAAAAGACTAACTCGTGGTATGAAAAAGACATGTTTATCAGCACAAAAATAACCAATAGCTGACAGATAGATTTAACGTTACAGGAAAAGAACCAGTATTGCACAAAGCGTAGAAGACACAAAAATAAGACAATGAAACACAATACGAAGAGCAGAAGTGGCACAGCAGGGAATATTTGTACAAATGATCATTTTAATATGTGGTATACATAATCTCCCATGTGTGCATATCAAAATTACAAATAAACATTCTATTACTGAGTTTCTTATCTTCTCCTGTCACACCTGGATTCCACTTACGGTCACCATCCACAAATTACAGGAAATGTTAATATTCAGAGTTAAACCTCTTGTTTTTCTTAGAATATATTTCAGATTCTGTTTGCCTTTAAAATAAAATCCTGTTTTAAATGCATAATGAAATGTTACTATTCTAAGTGAATTGAGTAGGTGGGAGTTTTCTTCATTTAGGCATAGCAGTGGAGTTGTTTTCATCACTCTGTATACCTTAAAGAACAACATTTGTTCAGTTCAGTTAAATAAAACTATAGAAGCTGAGTGGTAGACGAAATGCCATACCTAATGCATATAAGCATATTGTATTAGTCATGATGCCACGCAGAATTACAAATTTACAACCAGCTTGGTTGTGAAGTACTTTGGAGTTGCCGTTCATTAAATTCATGAGTTTATTGAGAATAATCATGAGAACCGGTAATCATTTATCAGGCTATTAAAACGGTAATCATCAGGGCCTGAAACTAAATTATAACGAAGAACCAAATTTCCGTAAAAGCATTGGTTATTCACTTTTAGTGCTGTGAGTACTGGCTGTATTAGCTTCGGCTTCAAAATGGCACGCTGAAGGTTCAAATACAAGTGAAGATCACTAAACCAAATAAGAGAGGTAATAGTGCATCTGTTCTGGTATCGAGACAAAGTTTATCAAGGTAGGTATTGTGTGATGATGAATTGTTTTTGAATGCATAAAACTGGTTTAAGATTCCAAATTGTTAGGTCTTCCACAAATTTTATGATACGTTCCAAACACGTTTTACAGATAACTATAAAAGACTTGTAAACATCCGTTTTATCTCCTATCTCCACAATATGTTTCGCAATAGAGCTAGGTCGTCTGTTCTCACGATTATTGGGTTCTGGAGATTGAATTTGCTTCTGAAGTTATTTAGGAATATGCTGTTAAACTCTTGCTTTCAGAGATTGATGAGTTCTCTCTATGTGTGCCCACACGTACATTCAAATTGTTAAATACAGTGAGATTTGACATCATTTTTCGCATGTTCTAAGGACTTAGATGGATATATGGGCTTCAAATTCTCAAATATTCTGATCACAACTGCACAAAAAGTTTTCTTAGCTACAACGTTCAATATTTGTCAAGTTATCAAGCTGCTATGATCACCCGCATAGGGTAGCTTGATATAAAGATCTTTCAACGTAGCGTGTTGTAGAATGGGTCTTGATGTTCCGACCATTTCATATCTTCTTATGAAATTGTTTGGACATTTATTATCAACCAGAGTTTGTGCTGATTTGCTTTCTTCACCATCAAATGTGTCCTTAGTTTTTTTTGGATACTACTGAAGAGGCACCTTACTAAGACTCTTTTGTACCGAATAGGGTACAAATTGTGACAATTAAGATACTGTCCTGTCTAGGTAGGTTTTCTATAAATAGATCGTAGATAAGGCTGAAGAAATCGCATCCATTATTACTCATTGTTAATACGTCTTAAAGATGACGAAATCGAATTTCACTATATCACAATCTACTCTCTACATTGTGCTAATCATGATTGCATTGACAACTTTAATTAGACTCAATAATTTTGTTTCAACTTACGTGATAGTTGATAGCACTGAAGCTCTTCCATCTCGAATCATATGAATAAATTTAGCTTCAGGGAAAAGGTCACCTAAATCACGTAGATAATAATATATTCCAGGCTGTTTATGACATAATCGTTGAGCTCGTGGGCCCATATTCTCAACCACTGAAACTATAAATGCAGCTGTAGCCTCATCGATAACACGGGAAGTAACTCCAGCCTCTTCTAACTTATTCATGTATGCTCTCGTTGATCTCCTGAAATTCATTATTTCCCAAGTTACAATAGGTTCAGGACCACATCGTACCAATGGATGAACATCCAAAAGTATACGCATTAGTCCAGTACCTGAATCATCAATCATTTAAGGAGAATAAGGTGAAAAGGAGTCAATATTCAGCCGAAAATCCACTGACACTAGCCAGAAATAGGAAAAATGTCAAGCCCATTTGATAAAGAAATGTCTGGTTCTTTCGAGTCATGGTAAAAGCTCTCATAGTGAGACGGATTGTTATTACTTTTATTTTATTCTCTTACGTTTCGTTTGGAACATAGGTTTACAAAATAGAGCTTTGAAGTCTAAGTAGCAGCGGTTTTATTTTCATGGGATGCAGTTTCTAGTTTCACTTTCAACTTTCCGTTTTTATCAACTTTACTACCAGGTTAGCGAGGATGAGGAGTGCATCAGCTGACGATTGAACTCCGGAACGTATACGTGATTGGTGAGCATCCTAATGTTAAACCACCGATCCAATATGACTAATATGCTGCCTAAAGATAATTGTTTTGGAACAGTTAAAAGTAATCAAACAGGCCTTACGGTGATTTCCTTATTGGACCATAATTTTTTCTTTACTGAGGGAGATTGAGTGTATCTAACAGAATGGGTATTGCTCACTCTCGAAATTTGCTGACCCTATCACGTTTTTTACAAATTATCTACGTTGATACACCTAAACTTCTCTTTTTGAAGTTCATTTATCTGTCATTGTAAGCTCCGTTAGTTGAATTGGTTGAACTGACGGAAGGAGTGAAACTGTAGCTAATCAAAGGAAATCTATATTATCTCTCTTTTAGGTGCCTGTCTTTCTTGTTGTGCGCATAAATATGTATAATATTCGGATTGTAACCAATATATAAATCTACATTCATATTTTCAAACTTCTTGTGTCATTTCATCCAACATTCCACTGTATTGACTATGATGGACACTAAGAATGAGTTAAAGTCATCCATGCAGAGGATCGCTGTTTCTCAACATGAAATCAATAGCTCATAACTCTTATCTGCACACTACTGAAGCTGTCAATGACGTGATCTGACTGCTGACAAAATCTCAGCGTGTATACGAAAGGCTGGTATGATATTCACCAAATTACGTCATCTCCAACACAGACGTGATTTCTGGCCATCGGTAAGAGGATGTGTGTACTGTGCAGCAGTTCTCTCTGTCCCACTTTATGATTGTGAAACATGTTCAATGAAAGCTGGAGATATGAACAGGCTAATCACTTTTGACCACAGATATTTGCGTTCTATATCCCATGTTAGGTAGTATAACATGATGAATAGTATTGAGGCTGGGTGTCAGGTGTTGGGTAAGGAAGGTAAGTCTATCGATTAGATTGCGAAGCCACATAGCTTTATGTGGTGCAGGACGAGTAAGTGCCTTCCCCATCTAGGAATGTTATGCGATGTAGAACTAAGCTGGAAAAGAATTAATGTTGGTTAAACCAAAACCTGGCATGAATTTCTGAAGTCTTAGACAGGTAATTTGAGCCAGCCAAGTAGATATATAGGTATGCCAAGGACCAGCGACTGAAGGATGTTGGTGATATGGCTCAAAGTCGTTTTCAGTGACTCAAATGCATTTACTCTATGTAATCTGTCATATTCATTCAACCCTTATTCTTTACCGTGTTATTACTCTTTATCCTGTACACTTTAGCTCATTAAAGCTCTTCCAAATCTCTGTTATCTGTTTATTTCCCCAACTTTGCGTAACAGACACCGTCAGCCGTTATCATCGACGAGTATCTCACTCCAAAACCGATTGGTGGAATTCATTGTCCATGAATTATCGAAAAACGGGATGGTCAAAGAGTTCGCCTAAAAATGTG
The DNA here is from genome assembly GCA_944472155.2 of Trichobilharzia szidati. Classification (NCBI taxonomy): domain Eukaryota; kingdom Metazoa; phylum Platyhelminthes; class Trematoda; order Strigeidida; family Schistosomatidae; genus Trichobilharzia; species Trichobilharzia szidati. The sequence goes on from OX235272.1 coordinate 34,466,507, forward strand.
AAGGTACTGGAGTCAAGGGTGTTAATTTCGGAAGATTCCAAGACTATAGTGAAACAGCTGTCAAGAACTCTATTATTTTTTTAATGATTTTAAATGGTGTCAGCTCGTCACTGAACTTTCAACTTACCACAAATTTAGTTGAAATTTTGCTGAAAACATTACCGAAATTTGAACTTATAACTACCCCATTCAACCTTATTCTAGTGCAGAGTGATTAGGATGCTCGCCGACCATGCACTGAGTCCACAGTTTGATTCAAGGACGATGCACACCTGATATCAGTGGTCGGCCTGCTAAATTTGAGCTACTGATATCAAATGCAGAAAATTGCATGCTTGTACCAAAATACTGCGTGGAATCAAGCTATAATAAAAGCTTACAAATTTAAATTTAAGTTTAACAGACTAGGGCGATCATTCACAGGAGGCCCTTCTAAGTTTCATACAAGTGGTAACTCCTATATGATTAGAAAAATATTTGTTAACGATCAATAAATTATGTATTCGTTTCCTAAAACGAAACACCTGATCAAAATGTAGCCATGTAGTAAAATTTGTCATGTTCTGTAGTGCAGGCAATTCAGTGAATTGATATTCACATTTGCGAATACAGTGGGTAATGCAAAACTTAATAAAATAAAATATATATATATAAGCATCGCGAACTGTCAGAAGTTGGAATTCATGGGCTAGCTATTGGATAAGATCCCAGTGGCTGAACGCTCTGTGAAATTGACTTGAAAACTGAAGCGTTTGGGATGGAACCCCTTCACATGCGTGTTACTGAAGAGTCTCAAACTAGGACGAAATACCTGCCTGGAACTCTCTGGTTTTCACTGGTTCTCTAAGTGACATACGTAATAAAACGCTTGACTTACAGATGACAACGTCATACCTACCTGTACTTTGATGCCCGCCAATAAAAATTATTGAAGCGTTTCTAGGCTGCTCATGATTTAACACCGGTCTGTGTGGATTGATATTCCATGATTCCCATTTCTGGAAACTTAATATATTCGAGTAATACTGTTTGATAGTTTTGATCGCCGCTACACAGACTAGAACTAATAGACACCACATTAAGCGTTTTAGGGAGACACTTGCTGTAAATAAATGCAAAAGAAATGGTTAAATTAATTACGTCAAAAGGCAGTAAAAATACCATTATGATAAGGAATCCTTTTTAGATATAATGGATAATTACTTCCTGAAGAAGATGTTATGAAGTGGATGCCTAGACTAGTATCAAAATAGTTTCTGGAAAAGAAAGCAGGGTGATCAACAAAATTACAATAATACAGACAGATATCACTATTATGATCCTTCAAAACAACTGTATGCTGAGTGACCAATAAATTCCGTAACAAAGGTATATCCAAGCACTTCTTTGTAGTGATTTGATTTGTTTTAAGTTCGATCACTGATTGATATCAGTTAGAGAACCACTGAAGACCAGGGATTACTCGACATCTGTTTCGTTTTAGTTTGGGCCTCATCAGTGGTACGCACTGACAGTACTACCTGGTTTTCAGTGCTTAGCTAACTAATATCACCCCGTAGTCAAAATGAAAACTAATGAAATCCCTACAGACAAACTCTTGAAAGTTAATCCAGTGATCGACAGTGACTGGCTGCAGAATGAAGTTGCCTTGAGTTGTGCTGAAAAGTCGTGACTATTGGGGTTCATCCAGTCATAAATGAGGACAAATACTCGCAAAAGATGACACTGGCAGGTGCAAGTCACGCTGAAGTCACGAATTGGCGGAAATAAGAATTAATGGGTTGGTCACTGACTTTGGTCCCAGCGATTGAATGGAACACTAGCTTGACTAGTAAGCGAAGGGTCCTTGGTTCAAACCCAGGTGGTGAGTGCCCAATTCTGATGAGTCCCAAACTAGGACAAAACACCTCTGCAATACTCCTTTAATTTTTCAGTGGTCCCCTAGTCCATATCAATCAATGACCAAACTAGTGAGTTATTTGTCGACCACTGTCTGAACAAGACAATATGTTCTATAGCAAACAGGATGCAGATTATCTTTAGGATAGATTCTGGCCAAAGAGATATTCAGCATTCTGTTGATTGTTTCTGCAACAGTATCACTATTTGAAATCGTGTTGTTTGAAAGCAGTGCCAAAGTGAACTGAAATCTATTTGTATTCATTCCTCATTCTTGTTTACTACATATTTTTTGACACATATATCGTTACTCACTTCACCCACTCAAAGTTCACATTTTAACAGTGAAATGTTTATTCATTTTGAGTATTTTTTTCTAAAACTTCAAATATTTGACCTCACTAACGACTGTGTTTTACAAAATACTGGCGTTTGTTCGACCCATGTATAGATGATCAATGACAATGAGAGCCATTTCGGTAGTGTTGTATTCCCTCCCATCAGTCAATTGTTTGAATACAAAAACTTCTTTTATCGTTGCCATTAGTACAAGACAAAGGTTCAGAAAGAAGTGGAATATTGAGGAATGTCTCCCACAAATAACTGAATAACTTACCTTGACCTGAAATGTAGTTGTTACACTAGGTTACATTGTCACTTACTGAATAAAATGACTGTATTCCCATAATTATTCAATGTTGTCCCTAAAATCAAGCAATCGATTTTTTTGTTTCATGTCTAAATAACTTCCTTTTTGATCATCACCAGTTCTACTTAACTTTGTATCTGTCTAGTATTATAAGGTAAGGTAAATCATTTTATCTCTAGATAAATTATTATGTTCCAGTAATCTAAATGACCTGAATGTACTAGTTTGACTGATATAAAATTGACCTTGTATCTATTACATAGTATTCGGAAAATTATAATATTTTCTCTATTCGGATCTGTCGAATGTTTTAGCTGACAAAGTTTGTCTTCGAGTGAGTCCCCTAATAAAGATTCCTGCACGGGACTATTGCTACCCTTTCTTCATATGCCAGTACTGCCATTATTCGAAGGTTGGAGTTCATTGGCAGGTAGCCTTGACTGCACCTAGATTTCGTGCTTCTTGACACTCAACAGTCACCCTGGTATTACTGCAGTCTGTAAGGAACTCAAGTCACTTCTGAGATTCGCACCCGTGTCACAGAATTCAGTCTGCAGAAAAAAAGACTCAACGCATGACATTAGTTACTGTTCAATCAAATAATTCAATACAGTCCTACAGGAGGTGAACCGTGATCTCAAACAGTCCAGCAATAACATCCTTGACTGCACCACTGGGTAACACCTGCTCGAACATGAGTTGTTTCAACATTTCAGATACACCCTGCTGACGAGTCCATGAAACCTAGGTACAGTAAAGGCTTCCTACCGATTGCCTCCAAATATCTAATAACAACAACTGACAGTGTACCATGACGTAGAACCACCTAGAATGGTGTCCATATTGTGAACATGACTGATAGAATCTAGTCTGCACCAAACAAAGGACTAGACGCATAATACTAGTTAGTAAGAAGAATCCAATCAAAATAAGACAGTACTACCAAGGCTTTGAATTCCTTACTATTTCCATTACTATTTTTATTCTCCTTATGGGTTTCTTCATTCATTTTTGAACGAAATCTGGTGGATAGTTATTCACTATAGTTTTCCCGACTGATACTGATGGATTTAACCTTTTTTATTTCTCACTGAATTCTATTCATATATGCCTAGTAATTAAAAATAACAACACATGCTGCATACTTCTGATTAGCAAACTTCAAAAAAAAGTATAATTTTAGTGAGAATAGAAAGTGAAACTTTGCTCAATAAATTGTTTGATGAGTTCAATGAATTTTATAACAAGGTGTCATTATAAAACTGACAGTTTTATAATATATATCATATGATAACTATGTAAAACTGTGTATAGTAAACTGAGCACGTTTCTTTTCTGTATGCGAAGAGTAAAACAACGTTCACGCCTTCAGTGTTTCATTAGTTCTGTTAAGGAATAATCCGATTAGAAAGTAGTCAGCTGTACGTTACAGGATACAGTGTCATTCACTTAAGCTTGCTTTCATAACTGACACTCATGATATTACAAGCAAATCATGTATTGTGGTCTAACTAATCACCGGCTTCTAAAGAAAACTAAGATGAAATTTCACCTCCTCGATGTGCGTAAATTTTAAACTGTGAAATAATTTGCAAATTGCAAAAATTACCGTTGATTCACCGAAAGATCTCCAAGCGAAAATCAACAAGGCAGTAGAAGAGGTACTGAAGACAAGACTTCAGGTGAATATAGAGAGGACAAAGGAGATAAAGATACCTAACGAACAAGAACAAACACTAAATCACCATCAACGTAAGAATTCTAAGCAAAGTCACCTCTTCCACTTATCTAGGCAGCATCGTTTCAAAAATATTTGGCATGGTTGAGACTGTCAAAGTCGGCCAGGATCGGGAAAGTAAGATGGTTATTCATTACCATGAAGTCCACTGCCCTCAGTGTAAGGAGCAAGATTCGTATTTCAACACTTACGTACAATCAGCCATTGCTTGTATATGTTTCAGAGACTTGACTGATGTTTTGAGAAAAGTATTTCCAACAGTCCACTGCAGAGTTTCATCAACAGTCACACCACTGTTTTGACAGTTGAGATTAGATGGCCAGGCGCAGAGGGTAAACAATAAGGAGTTCAGACAGCCAACCAGCCAACAACCTACTGGCCAACAAACATGCAGAAAAAAATCAGAGTTAATTGCATGTATGCCGAAGAGACCTCCAAGATACCAAGTAGACTCTCAAATGTAACCCATATGAGAAAGGATGCATATGGCGTCCGAGAAAAAAAGGAGACTGCGTAAGGAGAAAACGTCAGCTTAAATGAAACAATGGAGTCGTCTAAAAAAGACTATGGAAAACAGAGTGGAATTGAGACGTACTACTGGAGCGCCATGTTCCTTTCGGAGCCCAATGGGATCATAATAATGATTAAAATATAGCAGTAGTGATTCTACTTCTTATATTTGCAGAAATTTTGCTTAAGTGCTAACAAACCTCAAGGTAATTCACTCCAATGTATGGTAGATACATTGTTTGAAAATTACATTTTCAAGCACACCAAAATTTTCTGATGCCTTCATTGTAGTAATTTGGTCTGTTTCACATTTGACCAAGGACTGATAGCAGTCAGAGAAGCATTGGATGCTGAAGTTCATGTGTTTGAAAATACTGCTAAAAATTACAAGTAAATCATTAAAATTTGTTGCACTCCCTTTTAAACACAATCCACATATTGTGTAGCATAAATCGTGTTACATCTGTAGTTTATCTATAGTCAATTATATTCATTTCAGTTTCACGGTGAACGGTGTTCATTTAATAACTTTTCCAGTGATGTGGAGCCATTTTTCAATATTTCTTAGTGTTTCTGTTTTGTTTTCGAAAAATCTGTGCTCTCTTATTCAGTGTATACAGATTAAGGCATCTGTCCCAATTACCCCTAACCCGGTTCAGATTGGAGTGAGAAACGGACAAAATTTCGCTCTCCATCTCATCGTCGGTGGCACAGCGGTTAGGACTCTCGCCGACCATGCACATGGTCCGAGGTTCGATCCCCGGCCGACGCACACCTGATATCTAAGGTTGGCCTACTAAATTTGGGCAACCATTATCACATGCTGAAAATTTCATACTTGTACCAAAATAAAAAATATATAAACTAATTCAGTGGTAATGAATCCACCAACCATCCACTTGGCTCAGAGTTCGATTCCCGGCTGACGGACTCCTAACCATTACCTGGTTATTTAGCTGTTGGTAAATCTGGAGAAGAGGAAAAGTTAGGTGTGAAGCTAGCAAAGCAAAAGGGACGTGCAACCTTGAAACGCCACGTCCCACCTCGAAAACCAGAGCGATGGAAAACATCTGTAGGCAGCTTTTCACAGCCTCGTTAGATAATCAGTCTCTCAAATCGAACTATACATTAAGAAACATGGTAACGCAGATAATATATATTCTTAAAATTTACCAGCGCGTCAAATACTAATCAGTTCTTCCTATTTCATTAGACTTGTGTGCTAGAATCCGACTCCCGTTTGTTCGCCATTCTCAACAAGTACCTCTTCATCTTTTCTTACACGTCAAACTCGTGCATGAATAAAGACCGAAAATGTTGTATCAAAAGAGACAAGTGAAAACTTGGGAAATTGTGCTAACAGAAAAATTGAACTTCTAAAGTAGACGAACGCAAACCAGCGCGCAATGTATATCAGAAACAATTGAAAACCAATGTTCAATAACACTATGATAAATATTCGCTAGCTTTGAATGCAATTGGTTTCTGTGAAAGTCTAATACATGTATATGAATTGGTTTTAGAGACTTTTGGTTAAATTAAGTAGTGGGAAGCTGTAAGACTAGATAAAGCGAGAACGTCATCAAAATGAACCCACTTTAATGTTTACCGGTAATATGACCAACAGTAAGATTACAGGTCATTATTCGTTATCTGCAGTCTTACATGTCTCATTCAAGCGATTTTACAGAGGAAATTTGGAAACACAAGTATACAAGTATACCTGATAATAACAGCAGTAAACCAATAACGTACAAAACGAAACTGAGTGTTAACAGTGTTTAAAAGAGTTCAACACACCATAACACTTCAGTACTGAGAAGAATGGAGGAGAAATACCCACTAACTGTCCTCAAGAAGAATGAATTCCCATACGATTTCATCAAAACGTGTTTAAACTCAAATCATAATATACACAAGAAACCATCTCTGAAGACGACAAGAAAATTTATTCTATCATATAAGAAGAATATCTGTGAAATAACCACTAGAATACTAAACCCATTTGAAACAGACATAGCACACAGGCCAACCCAATCGCTGCATCCACAATATTTTGCAGACCAAAGGGTCCACTAGCAAAGGAAGATAAGGTCAATACCATTTACAAAATAAACTGTATGAACTGCGATAAACCCTACATTGGTCTAAGTGGTAGTCCCCTTCGAATCATAATTCACGAGCGTAAATTAGCTATGAAATTACGTTATATGCATTCTTTCATTTAGATGCATGTGGAAAATTATGGACACCAATTTGATTGGGGGGGGAGAATGTTGAAATCTTAAACAGAGGAAACATTAAAAGTGCCAGGGAATCTCTATAAGCCTGGTGCCCAGATGAATCAAAGATTAACAAACACATTACTTACTATTGATCTAATTTACAAACTAATAAACAATAAACAACATTACAATAAAGTTCAAATCCCAAGTCAATAAAGATGTAAATTAATAACAAATCACGACAAACGTTGTCAGGGGATACAGTTATATGACTCATGAAGAAGAATTTAAACAGATTCACTTTCAGTCAAAGCTTACTCTGAAGATGTTGTCTAGGAAAACAGTGAAAGCTTCGCAGTTAAATAAACCAGCTCAGAGGAAGCAACCTTTTCAAAGTAATCCACCTGAGCTACAAATCTCCTCTATTATTTCAGATTCCTTCTTACCTTCCTGACTGTTACTGATAAAGACACACACAGGTTAAAAATATGCAGTCACCATTTTACTCATACAGTTGTGTTTTATGTTATTATTGTGATGTGAAATTGAATTGCATAGAAAGTAGAGCCGCATTTACACGAACGCAGATTAAATGCTTACAGACGACAGTTTGGAGACCATTTCAATCAGTGCATTTGTCGTAAGATTCAGCTTTTCGTCACGAAGAGGATTGACGTATCACTAATGAGATTATTCGTATCACATAATATTTCACAATGGGATAATTGACAGTAATCAGATAAATGAACAAAGTTTTACTGAGTGAAAAACACATAAATATTGATAGAAATGATTCTGTTTGTGTCGTTCACAAACTCAAAATATCCATGAAATTACCATTTATGCGTTTTATCATTTCTGTTTCTGTCAAATATTATAAAGGTAGAATTTGTGAAAGTATTAGGTGTTTATATATATATATATATATATATATATATTTATACACATATATACGTCATCGAACTATCAACCAATGAGTTGACAAGTGAATGAATCTCGAGGATATGATTGGTTGATTTTTCAAAATGATGAGGTCATAGTTATAACATAAAAATTAGTACTTTAAGCCATAATGATGACCTTTTCGTTTTGTCCTAGCGACCGTATACATTCTGGTCATATTCAAAATCAAGAATTTAAATAATCCTCTTTATCACGTCAACAGGAATAAGTTTCTTGTTAAACAGAAAAAAAGTAAAAAGTACTAAACATCCGACAAACTTTAGTGGCAAAATGACACTTGAAATCGATGCAACATTAGTTCTATATAAAACATTTAGTTCCCTTGATAAATCTAAACAAAGTAATAAGAAGACCAAATAAAGTATAATTATATTTCAGTAGTTGACACACAATAATAAGTTTTGTTATCGGTAATTTTGCTCGAAATATTACCAATAACAAAACTTATCATTGTGTGTAAACTGTTGAAATATAATTATACTTTATTTGATCTAATCCACAATGCTCAAACTTTTTACTGATATTAATAATTAGAAAACGTATTTATCTGAATTGTGTAATGCATTCGCGCAACACATTTCAAACAATCTGTTCATACGCGGATTTGTGATAGAAATGTATATATAGATATATGCTCAAAAACCGTGTCTCTAAATTAGACAATAAGAAGTTCTTTCGTGTGAAACTACAAATGATGCTCACCAGGCGCAAGCTGTCCTCTGACTCAGCGAACGATACGTTCCCTTGTCTGACCGCCTCCATATGCATATATCAGTTCACCTGTTTGTCTTGGAGAGCAAGGTAAATTGGCTGAAGGCAGAGAACGCCGCTTTCCACGAGGATACGAGAATATATTCCAGCAGCATGGTTTTACAAGGAAGAAAGGAAGGGATTGAGGAAATCTATTCGAGAAAAGGTGATCAACTCCTGTAAGTCTACCAACCCTAACCATGATTTTAAGATCATCTATCCAATCTATGCTGACTTTCCCCGTTTTCTCTGTAAGAAACTTCCAAAGACAGTGGAGGCCTTGGCCATTCATGAATTGAAGCCCCAAATTTGCGTAGAAAAGTATGTGCAGTCTCTATTTCTGCCTTTGCCGTAGAGGGAGAGAAATTCAGTTATTTATTTTGTTCATCAAGTTAATCTGTTTACTTTTCCTTCATTACTTCGACTACCATTACTATTATTATTCTCTCTTTGAACTTTTTCCACTTGTCTCACTTGTCATTCTAAATCCAGAAATTTTCTATAATATTGATTTCTCTCTTATTAAATTTCACACCACGTTATATAACGTTTTATACTGGCCTGCTAACCCTATAATTATACTCCCATTTCCAGCATCTATACATCCATTAAATTATTCTTTATATGACATTAATTGTTTTGCCACTTGACATTTAACTATGATTATAATCATAAACATTTTATTTGCATTTCATACTATTATTATTTTGTGGATTCACACTTATGATTCAATTCCCAAACCGGATATAATTTCTTAAAAGCCGTGTGCATATACGATTGTACAGCTTGATAATAAATTCATTGAAAACAGTCTCTTGGCTGAATACTGTGTTCTTAAAGTTACAATGCGAATTATTAAACTATATATATATATATATATATATATGAAGATAAGCAGTTATTGATTGAGAAAGTAGACTTGGATCAAGTTAAGAGGACACACTGAAGGTTCAAATACCAATGTAGATCATTTAACCAAATAAGAGAGGTAATAGTACATCTGTTCTGGTATCAAAACCAAGTTTACCAAGGTAGGTATCGTGTGATGTCAAATTGTTTTTGAAAACATGAAGATGGTCTGAACTTCTCAGTTGTATTACTGTACGTTAGTTAAAATAATGAATGGTTGTCTGAGGATTTATAAACTGAAATTATTAACAGTGAAGGAGATACAGAAAATAAGTAAAAAAGTTAAACGTCTCATGAAGAATTTTCTATAGTTTGGTTTGTAAGGATTAGTTATGTTTTACGAGTTGATCACGGACTGATATCATGAAGAGTTATGAATAAGTAATCGTAGAAGTTATGCATTGCTTTCATTATTATTGTTCCCTTGGGTTCTATTTCACTCCGGTATCTTCAATCCCTTTTAGCTGGCTGCAAGATTGTCTGTAGGATTTCATATTTATTCCCAAACGATCTCCTGCAAGTCTCACTCGAACCTATGTCCAACTTGTCATCCGCTTCCCTTTCAGGTTCCAATCGAGAGTCAACCTGGAAACTGTTGTCACTCAATGGTTTCTACAGTGTCTATTGAATCCTTTCCTTCGACACATTTTTTGGGCAATAGATTGTCGGCTAGCTGGTTGTCAGAGTTCTTTGTTTCATACTCTTTCTGACTGGCCACCTGCTTTTCAATATGGAGCGAAGGGTACAACTGTAGCTGAAAGTTTGAAGTAGCCTATTGAAAATAGTTTAGCTAACACGTCTGCCACGTCTCTGAATTATATAGAAGCAATTTTAACTTTACGTTAGTGTTGAAAATTCTGATCTTGTTCCTTATGCTAAGTACATTAGATTTTCAGTGTCTTTAGAGTGCTGAACGCTTATCTTGCTTTCCCTCTCCTCCAGTTTGCATCCTTATCTGTACTACCTGACTCTAGTTGTAGCGATGCTGTCTGGATATTTGAAAAGGTTGATTTCCTTTAAATTTCTCCCCTTGATGGTTATTGGTGCATGTTGTTGTTGCTTAGTTAACCTCATTATCCACCAAGACCACAAAGAGGCGCAGTAGGCTAACTTAGACTTCCAAACTCAAGCACCCTCTCAGTACTTCTTTCAATGCTTCAACCAAATCGTCATTCAAAGTCATTTACAAGTTGAAGGAAATCCACCGAAGAGAGTATATTGCCAACAACTTTGACGGACACAAGCCCTGTCTATAAGTGTGAAGTTTATCCAGTCTTTGTTTCTACTAGAAACTTCGTTTCTTCTTATCTTCACTGACAAAATATCCCATCAATTATTTTCCTTGCATATTTTGACTGCATCTCAATTTTAGACAAATTACTTCACATATTACACAAACGTATACTTAGATTATTGTAAACTTAGTTCCAATGCATTTTTAAATTCTCGCATATTATTCAAATAATATTGTCTCAATTTTATTTCACAACTGTCACTGCGGCTAGTTGAGCTGTACTTGTCAGTATACCAACCTGCTAGAGGAGAATATATAAAAATTGTAATTGTGCGACCTTGTTCACCATAGGGGTTTTGTGGAAACAATGACTCAGTCTCAGTGAAGGTCATTCTGTGTGCGTGTGAGTGTGTGGAAGTGTGAATTGTAGTATTGACAATCATTTTGAAGACATGCATTGCATTCATGTAATGATTACCAAAGTGAGGAAAGTGGCTGAATGAACTTCACCTGAAAATACAAATTTGGATTCCTGGGGTCGATTCTTATGGTCTCAAATGTATGTAGAAGATGAATTCGTAAAGCGAAATGAATATCAGCGATAAATCACTTTAAATACTCTATTAACATTAAGCTGAAAAGTGGTTGAGAAGTCGCAGTTAATTTCTGCTGCACTGAATTCTCTTTTCACTACACTCCCTGAATTCTTTATAATCATTTCATTGATGTTGTCAACAAAGAACCACAGTCTTATGGACAGACTCTTCTTTCGGAGCCTCTGGTACATTAGCTTGCTTTGGCTTTAAATTTTTATCCGTGTCAATAAACCTCTCCGGATAACCATTTTTACTATGACAGTCTAAGGTTCTTCGTTGAGGCAGTCATACGGGAAGATTGCTCTATCTTTGGGGACTAAAGACTATATTGAATTGCATTTATATTCTTTCAAGGTACGAAGCGTAAATAATGAGTACACTGAGTAGTCGATATAGGTTTCCTTTATACACTGCTTCTTATTGTACCATCCTCTTTCCTACAATTTATTCGTTCATCAATTGCATGATTTATTGTAGGATGCATTTCAGTAAGTCTGTCCAGAATATGGTTCGTTTCGTTCACATCTTTAATATTCAGTCTTTTTTCAGTCTTCTAAATGTTCGAATGGGAATTATTCACTGTTTGTTAATCGTTCTTTCAATTGTCAATGTATATATGTCTTTAAAGCAATTTCATATTGAATCTCTAAAATGTTAATTGTTTACTTAAATTGAAGCATGAAGAAAAGACTTTTTAAAAGAGTTATTGTTAAGCTTTGAGATTAGTGATTAAAAGAACTTATAAACAAGTTAAATATTTACCGCATTCACTTCTAACTTATAAGAGTCACTTGATTAATATTTGTCATTTTATTATTCAGTGCTGTTGAGTCAAAGCTTACTAACTAACTCTTAATAACATATAAGTTCAATGTACAACGATGTTGATAGAGGCATAAGTGAATTTTATTTAAATACCACCAAACGTATATTAAATCCATTTTCACCTCAAATATTGAGTTTAAACAAAGCAAAAAAATGATGTGCTCTACTTTTAAGCAAGTATTGTTCACTAGGATATCGATTGATAAATTAAATGTCTCTTGTGTAGGTCATCTTTATGCAAACATTGCAAATTACTAATAACCGATTATACTAATAATAATAAATTTAGAAAATATACAATTTCTCTGACTACATGTAGATAGTCGGAACTTATATTATCATTCTAAATATTATAACTACATCACAAACTAATCAGGAGTGCTCAAGATATTGAAAGGTTATCAAAATATCTTTGACAGCGGACAAAATACTTTTGATTCTGGCCTAAAACAACAAAAACATTTTTTGAAATGCATAACTTTATCAAAAAAGGTAAAGACAAAATAGATAATTAAAATATTGGGACAGTTAAAGATTTCACGAAGTGAGAATGTTTTGTATTTCCAAAATATTGAGGTTGATGGGAATGCAGAGGTAGTCTAGGTGTGGTGATCACATATATCGTTTGTCCACACTAAAAACGCATAAAACAACCACCTGATTTCGCAGCCCGCTGCTTAAGCGAGAACACACAATGACGCGAAACAGAAAGTATATTTAAGAGAGGAACAATAATATAATTATATATACAAAGCGTGAGAAATGAAAATCCATTGGTCGTCTGTCTAGCTATTTATGGTACTAATGATTGGTCTGTTATCCAAACAAGCCATCAATCCACATAGAAGAAGAAACGTATCACTTGGGGTCAAGCTGGTACCCCATCATTTTTTTTCTTCATCTGGTTGACGGACTTTAAGGGAGTGTTTGTGCTTTTTAGTGGAACGTTTGGAGCATCTGTAGCATCCTTCTTATGTTCTAATCCGAAAGTGTCTAGTAATGTTTCCACTAGGAAACCCATAGCTCTTGTCATTTTATCCAGAGGTGAACGCCATCGTAGTTGGTTTTCATATCATGTCCCAACGTCAAACGATTTTGAGGCTTCTGGCGACTTAGCTGCAGATAGATTAAGCCCCAAGGTTTTATATGCAGCTCGCGGTCTCCTCCCCATCTGTTTGTAAGCTGCTGTGGCACGTTTGAGAACATCGTGTTATTCGAGAAGATAGATTTTGGCATCAGCTTGAGGCAATAAGGTTCAAATCTGTTTGGTCAAAAAACAGGTGTTGCACGCTTTTGGAGACGTAGAGTCAGAACACTGAAGAATGTATGGTGAGGAGGTGCTGACTGAAAAAGGTGTTATTGTGTGTTTCTGGTTAAACTGCGTTTGTGCGCGAAATTGTTGTGGTCTTGGCTTTGGTCTCGCTTATGTGGAAAAGATGTGTTGAAATGTCAAGCATAACAGTACCAGCAGGCTCACGGAGATTTCTTCTTTGGTAATCAGTTAGCATTGTGTGAGTAATTTGGACAACGGAAGGATAAATAAGGATCACTTAGTGTTTGACCAGTGTTTGATACGGAGGTTCGGACGGTCTGGCGAACTTCATGGATTTCGGTACCGCCTTGGCGTCCAGATTGAATTAATTTGGTATCAGTCTGCAGATTTGCCAGTTGTTGATATTCTGCAGAAATTTCTCTTAGGGTTATAGTCAGCTCTCACTCCAAGAGGTAGTAGTGATTTTGATAGATCTTCCGTCTAAGATCTCAACTTAAATCGGTCACATTCTCCATTTGGGAATAGCAACATGCGTGGAGAAATCATCGTTCTCGTCAATGATTGATTTGAGACAGAGATAACTAACATTGGAATGGAAAAGGTATCACTAAAATGTTGTATTAAGGTCTGTGGTGTGACGTTGAACGTGTGGTTGTGAGAGTTTTGAGGTGAAATTACTTTCCATTATTGGTTGAATTCGAACGGACTCAATTTTTGAATCAGGAGATGCCCTTTTCAGGAACAACCATGGACAACAATTCTACCTTTAATTTGTCTTAATACCTCTTGAGACAGGTGTCAAATGCAATACTATCATCAAGATCAGACTGAGACTAAGCAACGCCATTAGTAATTCCATCCGCTGAACAGACTTTTACAGACAGAGCAACCTGGGATGATTAGCTAAAGGAAATGTTTGAGTGCGTGAGAAACCCGATCTATGTATGTCAGAATGGTCGTTTGAACCATTTATACTGATCCACAGGACGTATTATTTCGTTTGGTGACTCTGTCATTTGTATCCTACTTTATGTTCAGTTCGATTGCCGGCTGATGCAATTCTAAATCTCGCATAGTTTACTAATCACTTATAATCTCGGAAAAAGAGGATAGACTGAGCATGAGGCCAGAAACCTCCAATCCTGTAAGACAACATCACTGCTCTGAGAACTTACAAAGACTTTGTGTTATTTGACTTGCAAGCTTAAATAACTAAATTGCATATTCAATCTTTCCTGTTATTTAAATCCTTCTTCATTCTGTGTACATTTCGGTCTTCAAGATAGTTTGTTGATTCCACCACTTATCCCTTTCCCGGATTAACCTCAACCTAAATAGCGTTCAAGTGTACGTCTGCGGAGAAGTGAACCCGGAATAGCATTCATCGTTAATGACCGTTCTATCGTTGAACTACCGGAGAAAACAATCATTTGAATGCTAAGACAATGTGAAATAATTGTAATATATTTAGATGAATTACAGAGTAAGGTTAACAATATCTCATTCATTAAAAATGGTTGCAGTTGGAAGATTGGAAAAACCAGTAGAAAGAATACAGTTATACAGATCTTCAAAGCAATCAGAAATTTACCCGATCTATGCGATGTGGAAGTCAGCAATGAGCGCTATAAGAAAAGGGTGTATATGTATTCTACAATAACTGATCATTGAAACAAAAATAGAGTATTGCTGTTTGCTTCATTAAACCAAATGATGTGACTGTTGTAAGTGAATGCAGAATATTGCACAAATGTGCTGCAGATCAAGTTACCACCATCCACAAAGCATGAATAAACGTAGAAGAAATACAGAGAAAGTATAAGAGACACAAATTTTGAGAAGAAATAGTGATTACTTGGAGAATGAGGGGAGTTTAATGTATCTGGAAGATCATAAAAAGTTAATCCACATCAGCCATTGAGAAGGATTTTGAGTCACGTTACCATGAACGTCAAAACGTTAGTTCTTATCAGGTTAAAGGTCCCAAGCATACAGTCACCAACACCTGCCTATGCAGTACATATCCATTGTCAAAGACTTCATGGACTACTGCGGTACTTCAATTCGATCTCTGTAACTCTTTTCCAGCCTAACCCTTTGTCAGTTATTATTGTTTAACGAGCAAGGCTATGATTTGGCCTACGTAACACATATCCTAGACATCGCAGTTCACGCAGCTTCATGATCTTAATGGCTGACTTGCCCTCCTCACGTTATACTTCACGCATAATTTCAATATTACTGACTATATAATTTTACCTAACATGAGAGATAAAGAAGCGAATACTTATGATGAATGTGGCTAACTTCTAAACAGCATTGTCCAAGCTGTATTCATTAAAAAAACACGGTTGACTCTATTAGCGAATCACGGTAACCGATATGAAAAGAATAAATACATGATTTGATGAATTTTGTGATTGAAAAAGCCATTTTTACTATGTCTAATTAATCCATTATTTACGCAAAGTCAGAGAATATCAATCCTCAGCTAAAGAAACCTACAATGATACTGAGACGACTAGCTGAGCTAAAAAGCTAATATGGGTCATAATGCAACTTGAATCTCAATCTTTCCTTAGCCTAACATCAATCTAATGTTAATCTTTCGAAAATCAATCCCAATCAAGGTTGAGTCAGCCATAACATCTCCCTAACACACCTCTAACCCTGATCTATGCCTGACTAAACCTAAGATCAACCAGATATCCTGTCTACTATTGATGTACTCGTTCTTCTGAGTTGTTATTCTCCAGCCTGGCTGATATACTACAGAATATAACGTCTGATTAAATGACGTAATTTAGAGCAGAGTTTACAATTAAAATTGAGCACATAAGTCGTTCGAGAGGTTTAATGCACAACGAACTGACAGTAGTTAAACAAACGTTGAAAACCTTCGTGCTCTGACAAACTCTTTATCTTTACCCAATGGACCATGAGTCATGTTCATGTGAAGTGAAAAGAAGCCTGAATACTATAATGAAATATATGTATCAGTTCGAGTGTGATAAGAATAAAGGTACAGTGCAATTTCCAATGTTTTAAGACTTTGTTTTAACGTGTACACACTGGAAATGGCACTTTTGCACTCTTTCATTGTGCCATCAGCATGCGCATTCTTTAATTTGTAATACAGTCATACTAGTTAGATAAGATATATATTTTTCCCCACATTATCTAAAACGTTCATTTTATTAAGAAATACTGCTGATCACAGCATATTTCCAATTGACGTAGTGTTTTCAATTTTCGTTTTGTCATCAGTACTTACGGGTTAGTTAGAGCACTGGAATATTGAGTAACTTGACAAATTACATTTATCTAGAGCTTGTAAATTGTAGCCTATGAACAACACTACCAGTACCTTATGAAGGTATTTAATCGTAGAAGATGTTTTCGGAGATTTTGTGAATGTTTATAGGTATAGATTGAAGGAGAAATATTTCCCTCAGTAATCAGTTACTACCTTCTGTCATCAAATGACAGTAATAAGTTCCCTTCAAATGTGAGTGTTAAGCCTAGTAAGAGGTTGTCGGAAATATGCTTCCTTTTTGAAATGTGTGTCTCAGTTATTAAAAGAAGACAAATATCTACTATTCGCCTGACAGTCATTATTAGCTAATCATAACCACTAAAACTCGACCTTAATTCATATATTATGGTCATCATAATTACACTGATGCACTTTGCTTTTAATGGTTTAAATGCATTGGAGAAGAAAGCAACACTATATGATTAAATCTAATGAGTGAAATAGGCATAGGTACAAGGTCAAAAGTGAAATGAGTTAAGACCAACTAAGTTAAGGTCATCAAGAAACAAAAGCTGCTTTGACAGTTGAATTGTTACAGTTGTAAACTTTTTGTCACCTTAAGTGTGATAATTGCAAGGTCAGTTGTCAAGATTACAACTTCATAGTGAGGATAGTTTCAATTTCTTAGGTCGATTGGGGTAACAGCTAGAATTGTTTTAACCAATTGGATGATTTACTGTCATCAGAAGGCGAAGTGTGACTGAGAAGTGTGATTCATTCGCTACATATATATTTCAAATAATCCAGTCTCACACTTACTTCTTATGTAAGCTTGCTGCAAGTCAAACAGAATGTTGGGTTGTTAGCTGGTTACATTCCTATTTCTTAGAAAGAAAGCAGTACACCGTGTATAAAGGGAAGTCTTCCACTTCATCGCCTACTGAAGCTGGTGTCCCTCAAGGCACTGTCCTTTCTCCATTTCTTTTTTCTTTCTTCTTACATGATTTACTTCACTCTGATGAAATAAACTTTGTGAAGTAGGCTGATGATTTAACAGTTTTAATGGCTGTTAACTCCCAGCTAGATTGTATCAAAATAAATAGCTTTCTGTCGGGAGTCAGTAAATGGTCTGAGTCTAACGGTCTTAAACTGAATCCTTCTAAATGTCAAACTGTTAATTTCAGCTTAAAATGTAAAAGACAGTTAAAAGAAGCCATCGATTCTCATGACAGTTGTAAGATTGACGACAATGATATAGGAATTAAATCAGAAATTAAGTATCTTGAACTTTTTCTCTCTTCTGATCTTTCCCGGTCTTCCCATGTCTTAGCAATCTCCAGTAAATAATTTCGCCTGAAATTTTACATTAAGAAGTTAAGGCACCTCTTAAAGTTCATAATCTCTTGAATCTTGCCTATTCTTCTTTGTTGCTCACCCTTATTCTTTCCTGGTTTGCTTGAAAAGGACTATGTCACAATTCGTAGAATGCTGAAGACGGTCAGTAGAGTGAGTGGTGTCCCAGTGGACCACATAGTTAACGTCGTTGTCGATAGGCACTTGACCTCGCGCAATAAATTTGGTAAAGGGATTTTGTTTAACTTGGAGCATCCACTTTACGCTCAGCTTTCACCTTGCATCTCCTCAGGTAGAACAAGAAGTAACTTCAGAAAACTGTATGCTCGCAAGTCTAAGTATAAAAATTCTATGATACCATACTTGTCACGTATTTTATGTGATGAAAATAGTGTCAGGCAAGAAATAACTAACCTTTTTTCATCTAGTAAATAAACAATCTCCTCCATCCATCCTTATATACCTTCAAGTTTTACTTTTATTATTTCTATTATATTTATGGTCCTGTTGCTTCTTTGTTTCACTCTCATAATTGCAAACACCAACTTATTTCTATGACTGCTGTGATCTTTGTTTTTCCCATCACCATATCATGTGAACAGAACATTATATTCAATACTTCTAAACATGCTAGGATTTCTATACCGCATCGACAATACTGTGTGAAACAAGCCCACGGCAATTTCCACTTGTATTATAATTATTACCTTAGGTGTTATCACTACTATTGCTTCTACTTTATATGCTGCATGTTTTTGACATTACCCCTATTATAAATGTGGAAAATTTTCTGTGTGATTAATTTCATTTATAATTTGAGGAAATTAGATGCAATATTGTGATTAATGCTGAAAATTCCATTTTGTATCACAAGTACTGTTTTTGGAATAAAGTAAATCGTTATTATTATTATATAGAAATTGGTAGGTTGAAGGTTAGTTAAATTGATGGCCTTGTATGCTACTAATTGATTGATACAAGTGGTTAGACACCGATCACATTAACCAGTAGTGCGTCTGAAAGAATAACTAACTGGAAAATCCCTCTCGAACGATATGTTTAGACATTCAAAGTGACTTTTTAATTAATTATTTATTTTTTTATTTTGATTGCAGCTTGATTCCACACCGTATTTTTGGTACAAGTATGGAATTTTCAGCATGGATATTGGTAGCCCAAATTTACAGACCGACCATAGATATCGGGTGTGCGCCGGCAGGGGATCGAACCCCGGACTATGTGCATGGTCGGCGAGAGTCCTAACCACTGTGCCACCGACGCACACTGACCATTCTTCTGCTAGACTTAATATCATTTTTCTGACGTGTGCATTTGTTGACTTGACTGCTATCATTTATCTTGGTTCCTATGTAATCGATAATCTTAGTGCTTTTCTTTCCCATTGTTTGATGACATTGATGTATTTTTTAAATCTGTAAATTTGTTTGGTAGTGTCAATTCCATTCTCACCTTGAACTATCTACAGAAAGTGTTTGGTGAGTGATTCTTACTGACACAGTTTTGATCCCATCATATTCGGAATGTTCTTCTTGATTATCAGGCACTACTTACATTTGCTTTTGATAAAATAATTTTGTTCTGCAGCACTTAGTGCGTAACTAAGGAAGTAGCAGATCTGCATAGCTGCTGAACATTATTGTCTGGATGATTTTGACTCTTTGATACGTTATTATTTTCAAACAATACCGCAGGTTTTATCGCAAATAGCTGTTGTTTATCATCATTGTGACACCTGGGACTCTGTGAAACTTGAAGAAGCTTGGCTACCCATAAAGCAAAGCGCAATTGTTGGTCTCTTGTGTACAGACGGCAACGCGTTGTTCTTCGTAGTTCCAGCGTTTACTAGCCAGATCAAAGTGACCTAGAGAACTGACGGCCCTTTTGCTCGTTTGAGACAGAACGCATTAGGAGTTTATCAGGTTTGAGTCAACTCAGATAGCTGAATCAGTTCAAACAACTACACTTCCGGATAACAAACACTACTGGTTGATGTGAACAGTATTCAACTGTTGATTGCAATCAATCAGTACTAGGTAGCACCGTGCACTTACGCTTGCTTTCTTGACTGCCATCTGTGACAGCTAATAGGCCAGATATTGTAATGGGAATAATTAAGGCTTCCAAAGGAAACTGTTGTGAATCTTTACCTGCTCTAACTGTGTAAATTGCAAATCCTGACGTGATTTCCAAAGTGAGAATTCGACTTAAGATAAGTTGAGGTATGGTATGAACTAGTTTACCATGTGAAATATGACATAATCATTTATTCAATATTGAGGTCTATAATGAAGCTTGTGTTCCGTTTTCTGGATACTTACAAAACAATATGAGTAGTATATTTTACTGACCACATTTTTTAGTCCCTACGCTGTTTTATGGCAAAATTAGTTGTGAAATGAGTTCATTTACAGAGCAATGAGATCCCACAGGACATAAAATGTAAACAAGAAACTTATTTCGAATAGCAACAACTTTTTCTCCCTGCCTGTATTCATAGTGGAATTTCCAACTTCACAAATCCCACTTGCCCATTGTCATTTATCGTGTAGAACCCCTCAAATGTCTCGAGCTTCAGGATTATAATATCCCAGTTTGATGACTTATTTAGAAATCCGTCTGTGTGCAAATGGCAAAAATATATGGGATAGTCAGACGTCCATTACTTTGTGAATGGATCAATCGTGAATCTTAGGAAGTAAGGTACACAGTTGAAATACACATTTATATGTCAAAGTCTATAATTTTTTGGCGTTGTATTTGTATGTAATAATCATTTCTACATGAGAATAACCGTTTCCTATTAAATAAGGAGTTAATATTGATCATTTTCATGCAGTAGGTTTTTAAAAGAGAATTCCGAGTGAATTTGCACAAATTCACTTGCTCCTGTAGGGCTTGTTATATTGGCCACACAAAGCATGCCCTTTGGAACCACACTTCTTAGCACTGCCTGACGTGCTGATCAACAGGAGAATACAAGTTGCATTTGCACGACAGATACGAGGATGATAAACTCATCATATGTGAAAAGGATCACAACATCGAAGTTGCAGCGAAAGAGTTTTGTAACTGCCATCATTATATCAAGTTTATTTCAGAATGAGAGATCAACTCCCAATTCCACTTTTTGCATGTCTTCTTCAGAATGAGATCTAATGGTCCCCTTTAGAAATCTGTCTACAGAAAAACATCATGGAATGTTCAATACAGGACTCCTAATAGTCGGATCTAAATGAGAAGGAAAAAAAACCCTAAGCAACTCTTGATAAATTATTTATAGTAATCTCAGCATGTTAAGGAAAAATTCAAAACAACATTTCTTCTGCACGCACCGCTGTGTGAGCCCCAGTTTTTTCAGCCTAAACTGAAGTCAGTTCTTTTGAAGGTTACTTGAAGGTAGACAATTGTACCAATAGAAAAATGTAAACACTCATCACATATTTATATTAACTAATGTCAAATTGCCATATGTGCATGTTTGTCTGTATGTGTGTGTATGTGCTGTTTGTAATGTGGAAAACACGTCTAAACATGATAATATTTCATAATACGGTCATAATACAGGAATGAACTTATTTTCTCCCTCTTCTCTTTTGCTTGTTCAGAGTCTGCCATATAAGTGATAAGTTTATCCCTTTTCCCCTGTTTACTGCATTCCATGTAATTGAAATATTCAGGGCTTCAGAGGTCAGCCTTTCTTCATGTAAATGAAAGCCTATTCCTAGAATTTCGACATTGCCGAAATCGATCTTATATCTGCTGTCTATTGCATGCATTTGTGTAGATCGTCTTTTTCCTAGACGTTCTAATTCTACTTCATTTCTAGGCGGACGTTTCGTGAACAGTCTGTGCCCATTCACTCTGACCTTCACCTGTCTACTGCTCTCCCCTATATAGCACGCTTCACATTCCGAACACAATCCTGTATACACAGTTGTTTCATGTCGTTTTGGGAACCATATCTTCGGCATTCATCAAAGCTTTCTCTGCAGAATTAGAGGGCATAGACTTTAATAGTGTATGAAGTAGGCTAAAAAGGACTGCAGTGCACAGGACAAAATTCATTTGTGCTGTTGAAGCTCTATGTTTCACTATCAGTCCGAGAAAATAACAAAAAATTTCAATTATCATTAGTATAAAAATGTACTGGAGCTTGTTTTAGAAAACTTCCTTCACGAAAAGTAGCTGAATAGTATTTTAATCACATTGTCCGATTACTGATTGCTCTTCAGTAGGAAGATTCAATCTCTCACGATTACCTCATTTCAGCGTAGATTATCTACTACTAATAGAGTGAGAATTCAGCATAGTGTTTATTTCCTATTTCATATGAGCATCACTGGAGACGTTTATTTCCTGATGTGAATTCAAAAAATAGCAGCGGAGGTAAAAAGCAGGATTTATTGAGTCCATGGAATTACATCATCAAATTTCGCCTGAATACTGTACATAAAGTCACCACTAATAGAAACACATTGCCAGACATGTGACTAATAAGTAAGTAAATGATTTTCAGATCATTTTGAAGCGGTTATGCAGAAGGGAGTATAAGAGAATCAGATTGAGGTAAAATGTGTTATGCTTCAATTACATCACTTCAATGAACATTTAGTTATCAGAGAACGTACCTGGAAATGTCAGGAATGACAATCTAAATAATTTGAGCTTTCCAATGGATTGATTGGACTGAAGTGCATCGCCTTTGTTGTCATTTCTGCTCTTTGTGTGGATGCTTCGAAGATGTCTGAGGATTCAACTTGATGTAACTTGATGGATGGTGAGTAGCAACGGAATCCATGATGCTCATTTTGTCCTATTCGCGGCTCGTCATATTGGTGTACCTGCATTCCTCAATGTGTGGTAGTATTTCCACTTATGCTCAAATGCAGTACCCATAGTTTCAAAAGTCAAAGCGTTATCCACTACACCACTCCAGCTAAAACAAGATATTGACTGAACAATAATAATAATAAACATGATGACGAAAGAAGTTAGGATAATATTAATGAAAAAAGACAGTTTTAACTGGGTCAAAAATAGTAATAAAAGATGGAATAAAATAACAGTTGTAAGAAAACTTGACATATGAAAGATATTACCCCGGTAGATTCAGAGTGGTCACTATATCCTTCTGTACACAGAGACTGGGTTCATAATCTCTAATTGCACAGGCTTTCACAAAGAAAAACAGCTAAAGAGTTACCTATTCAAAAATTTCAAGAATATATTAAATCCTACTGGATTTACATCTGTAGGACGTTAGAAGACCATTAAAACTTTATACCTGTTTACATAAGTGTCACTGCTATATCAGTGGGAAACGGTACTTTACAGTGTCTTCTTTTCGTTGGCTTTTTCAAAAAAGAAATTTCTTTCATATTATGCTATCTAACATATTCTATTATAGATACTGTTAATGAATACGATATGCTAACTATGAACACGCTTGTAAGATCAGTGTTATCAGATAATGTTACTTCTGTAACCGAAGGTATCAGCGTGGATTCACAAACTTCAGCTGATATTGGATTAATTGATGATGATTCGCCTACAGTTAGTACATCTCCATGTAGTCTTGGTTCACCGGATTTTTCAGAAATATTGAAAAGTAGCGGCCAAGAATTATGGTACGTATCATTTGTACCTATTCGCAAAATGAATTATATATTTTCTGTGATTTGGTGGATCGTGGCTAGCAGTGAAGTCTAGGATATGCGTTTCATTTTTTTGTTGTTGAGAATCGTCAACCATTTTCAGCTGGAATTCCCAGTCGGTGACACTGTTCCCGCACCAATCACCCATTGTTTAAATGCCATCACTCACTGGGGTTTGTAGGTACATTCAAGTGACGAATCTTAAATGGGAAGAGATACGCATTATGGATTTCACTGCAGTCATTGTCCACCTAATTACCTAGAGTAAACCTCCGGCCATCATCGACGTGCTCGTATCAGGAGCCAACCTGACAACACAGACCGAACATTTTTTTCCACTGTATCCAGTCAATGGGAAATACAAAATGTATTCAGGCAGAGAGACTTTCTCTAAATAAGTCCATTCCCTTCTCTAATGTTCATTTCTTACTCTGGAATGAAATTAAAGATCTCTGACGTTCGTAATTACCATGGTAACATGTATGCATGATTGTTAATCACAACCGTGACAAAAAAACAGAAATCACAAGGTGTAAACAAATCAAATCCCTACAAACAAACTATTGAAGATTAGAATAAGGCATTTATAGGACAAATTTCGCGAGATGAT
The DNA here is from genome assembly GCA_944472155.2 of Trichobilharzia szidati. Taxonomy (NCBI): domain Eukaryota; kingdom Metazoa; phylum Platyhelminthes; class Trematoda; order Strigeidida; family Schistosomatidae; genus Trichobilharzia; species Trichobilharzia szidati. The sequence goes on from OX235272.1 coordinate 34,490,972, forward strand.
ATCTTCATTTCGTAGTTTCTTTACAACCACTTTACAACTAACATGGTTAACAATAATAAAATAAAGTTCATGACAATTACTCAGCTAAATAAAAAACACAAAAGTGCATACTAATGACCAATCATATTTAGATAGGTCATGTAGTCCAGGGTAGGCGAAGATTGAAGTCAATTGATTTTTATACACACAGTTTAGGCTGTATGTGATTAATCCAAAGTGCTTCCATCACCTTCAATAACCATAAATTAGACTTATGTGAAATAATTGTGAAAAAGTCATTTATATTGATTTTTTGACTTGACATTAATAAGTGTTTTGCAGTGGATGATGCTGGATCTCTATTCAGATTACTCGCATTGGGATTTCCTTTATGATTTAGTAGCCATTTTGGAACATGTTCTTTTCGACAACATTGGAACATTCTGTTGGTTATACATATACAGGTGTCACCGCAGCTGCAGGTGAACTTGTAGATACAGTTTGAAGTAGAGTCCATAGAAGATTAATCTGATGCTTGTTAGTGGGGGGCTGAAGGACGAAGCTGCCTGGAATTCTTGTGAGAAGTTGTGACAAGTGGGTTCCTTCCGGTCAGGAGTGACGAAGGATACTCACTGATGACATTGTTTGGAGTTCAGGATAAAATTATGAATAGGTAGACATTAGAATCCATGGGAAAGTGGATTGTGTCCCAGTAACTGAATGGTCTGAGAACTTAATTTGTAACCAGAAGGTTGAAAACTAGCTGGGTGAGTACTGCCGATGAGTCTCAAACCAGGACGGAACAGCAGTCCAATAATTGTTGCTGGTTTTTAATGCTTCTCTAACTGATATCATTCTGTGATCAAACTCTTAAAAAATGTAAACAATTATATTTTCAAGAAATTCTGGTTAAAATCTTCACGTACTCGTAAGATGTATGGTGAATAATGTTGAGAAAATGATAAAAAGTGTGAGCGTTTTTTCCGAGTTAGGTGGTGACTGCTGGCGCAAGTAATCAGAATCATTTGTTAGCATTTTGATCTTCTCCCACTTCCAGTTTCCGAATTCAAACACTTACAGCTAATGTGTAACATGAATATACAATTCCAATTTGACAGCGCTCTTTACCGCCAAATAGATGGTGTTGCTATGGGCAGTCCATTTAGCCCTGTTTTGATATTAATAATAATAATTCACTTTATTCCACAACAATAACAATTTACAGCATGGAATTTTCAGCGTTTCTTTTACATATTGCAATGGTTTAGCTCTGAAAGATATCTTCATGTCCTACCTTGAAGATACACAGTTGAAGCATGCGATCATAGGAACAACTTCTTATTGTCGATATGTGGTGAGCAACAATGAAAGTCATACTTCCTATCTAATCGGAATATTTAATGACATACATACAAATATTAAATTAACTATGGAACATGCAAAGGATGAAAAGTTCCATTTCATGCAACGCCTAGAAGATGGCAGTCTCCAGGGGTCAATTTACAGAAATCCGACACGGAATGGATAATAATATCATTTTATTAGTTTTTGTCTAAATAGCTATAAACGAGCACTAGTAAAACTTTGCTCTGTAGAGTCAGAGGAACATGCTCTACAGACAGATTAAAGGAAGTATTTCTGATTCTTGAAAAGATGTTGAGAACAACAGTTACCACCAGAGTTTCATTAACAAGTACGGAAGATGTGAAGGATGTAAAGCCAAAACAATCACAGCAGGAAGAAAGTCTGTCTTTATTCAGCTTCATTTTAAAAATGATAATATTGCGAGAATAATCAATAGAAGGTTGAATATGTCCCTAGCCTAAGCCTAATCTGCAGTAAGGCTGGTTCGCGTTTATCAGACAGCATACTCTTCGGTGCAATCAAAAGTCGAAAGAAACCCTTCTTATGTTAACTCAAACTGTATACACAAATTTACGTGTATCTGCGGGAGCAGTCAAATTGGAAAAACAGAAAGAAGGAAATATATACGATTTTCCGAACACTAACCAGAAAGCCTATTTCTAAAAGGAACAAATGCTTTCAACAGTGCCATTGCCAAGCATCTCCTTGACACGGATCATGAGGTGGACTTCAGGTGAACATCGAGTAAACAGAGGTAGGTGATGAAGATTCTAGGCCAACATTAACAGCAGCAGCAACAACAACAATCAGCTAGCATAAATGGGAAAAATCTGAAAGAAGCAACCCCCTCGCAATATCGTTCAAAATTATCTTTATGCAAAAGCGCTCAGTTCGCCTCAAGTTTTCCAGCGCAATCCCCATCAATAGCCTGAAACCTGATTTATGCCTTCAGGGAGAAGCAGTCATCTCTCTTGCTTCACCTAGTAACAGGTTGTTTTCATCCTCTCTTTCATTAGATTATGTAACACCGAAAGTTTCCATTGTGTGTGATCATTATTAATGTTTTAGGTGAAGTAATTGTTATTATTATTATTAGCATTGAAGCGTACACTAATGAACTCTCTGTTTAAGTATGTTAAAATTGTTCCTGTACATAAACTTAATAATGTCGTTTGGTTGTGCGCAAATGAATTGAAGAGAAGCCAACGTAATAAGCAATGCTGGTACAACTTTATTCTGCACAGACTGTTGTTCTTGATTTATTTGAAACAATCATAATTAGTTCGTTAATGTTAACTGATGGATAAAAATTCTAGTAGCCCAGTGATTGAAGCAGGCCACCGTAGGTGAATGCAGTTATGCAACAAGCATTTAGACAATTTCTTATTAGATAGTTTATAAAGAAGGCCCACGTCCAATAAATAATAGTCTTCCACTTTTTGTCATATTTGAGTTCACGTGAATATATGTCTTAACGGGTCTCGCTATCTAAATTTTATTTATTATCGTTGAAAAGCTTCAGTTTTGTTCTTGAATGTCCACTTCCTTCTTCAACCTTTCGAGTTCGTCTCTTGATGGGAACAGAGTGTCTATTAACAAGATTGGAAGTAAATCATGGTAACAGAAACGTAATCTATCCTCATGTCTTTTCAACACTTGTGCGTAAACAATCTCTCCTTCCCTCTTTTAAAGCGTAGCATTTGATTTTTTAAAGTAGAAGGTGTCGAAAGGTCACAGTTATATTCTTCTCAGAGATTATCATAGATAATCTGTCAATATTTGGTCTGCTGTCTTAGACAAACAATAAAATACAGTAGACAAGCATTTGTTTAAACGGATTCAACCAATGGAAATCCCTGAAAGTTTTACACTTGCATCGCTGGTTGAAAAAATTGATGCTTGGAAATACATATATTGATCTTACATTCTTGATAGATAACTACTTGAAACTTTTAACGCTTATTTAGGATAACAGGTTTCACCACAAGCTGATAGGATCCAGAGAACCTTTGGGAAACAAAGATGTCGTAGACAGTTGTCTCTTTCTACTTTGAAACTCCAGCAGTACTCACCTGCTCGCGCTTCGATCCCAGGATCCAAGAATAGTAGTTATGTTGGTCGAGCTATCACAATTCCATCAGGATCTTCAATAAGTGATACAGAAGTTAGGCTAGTGGCGCATTCCTTTTGAAATTTAGCGTAATATCGAGATGTTGAGAGCTGCAGTGTGACGTTAGGAGTGCAGTTTTAAGTAGCTAGGCTTGATTTTTCCTCAGTTCAATTTGTTAGTGTGTGTCATATAGTAAGAAGGAAACAACGGATTACGAGTATGAGGAAAGTAAGGAGAAGGTGAGTGATGAACAACGAAACTTCATAGGCAGATGATTTTCTTTGGACGGTCTCTACTCCCCGGCTGCCTACACCGTAGAAGCTAAAAACTTTTAACAGTAGCTGAAACCAAAAGAGCATAAGTATTGTGTTGACCACAGAGCCCAAGGGACAATTGTTTGACGCTCACCACACACAGCTAATTTGGAGGTGGAATTTTGACCACAGCCATGCGGTAATTCAATATGTGCAGTATTCAAAATCAACCTTTTCTGGTGCCTCCTCTGCCGAGTAGGAATTCTGTATAACTGTTGTGCTGGCCAACTGCACGCCTTCACCGTCAAACCCTTGACATGTTCTTAAAATCCCGAACTTTTGTGGTGACTAATTTCTGTCTAACCTCTCTCTAATCGATGTTCCTGGCATGCTATGTCTTGGTGGGACGTTTGTTCCAACGAATACAGCTCTTGACTACTATGTCAAGATAACAGTCACAGGTAGTGTGAAGTGATAACGTAATATGTCAAATCAGGAAGGGTGGTCTCATGTTATCATCTTGGAGTTCCCTTCCCCGTCATACCTCTATCGCCATCACACTTAAGACATCTACAAATAAAATGAAAATTAAGTTTAATAATAATTTGAAGGTTATTGCCACTTAAGTTTTTCTCACATATTCAGATTTTGCGAATTTACTTACATATATCTGCTAAATCCTTTAAAGACGTTTTCAGTATTTTGTTTTTGATAATTTGAACTTCTCCTTGACAAATAGAACTTCGAAAAGGTTCTCATCAATCGGATGAATATTGCAAACATTTGGAGAAAAAATTATGCGATATGAGTGAAAAATATGAACAGTTAGCCATCAAGTTAAAAGAAGTAAAGAACAAGTTGAAACGTGTACAAGAGGAAAACCACTGTTTAGAGGTAAAATTTCCAAAGTTATTTATGTATTTATTGGCGTGGTATGCTGTGCATTTAACATTTTAACAACGAATGTTCTAATGAGTTGAAAAGTAGGATAAATGACTGTTATTGTCGTTGTTTCTGTAAATCTATAATTCTGATGTGGTTGCCTTCTCTGAATTGGGTAATTTAATTGCGCGGCTTTCATGATCCTTCTAGACACTATCTTCAGTGTAAGCTGTCATATAAAGCAAACTCAATTGAATTGTCCATGGATGATGCAATTGTGCTTCTTGTCAACGTTTTTTATGATTGTAGAATTCAATTAGGTGGACTTCATACTGAAGCTTGCACTGAAGATGTTGTCTAGAAGCAGGTCGAAAAATTCGCAAGACAAGCTCGCAAACCATTCAAATTAATTTTCAAGAATTATTTCGGAGGTATTTGATTTCTTTCAAGTTTTACCAATGGCTTGAAATTCATCCGGTCGAGAGTGAGGACAAATACATGCCAACGATGACATTGGCTGATTGTCACTCTGAAATCATAAATCCTCAGAAGTTACGATTCATGGGCCACTAAGTCACGTACCAGTGACTGAATGGTCTTCGAGTTTGACTAATAGTCGGGTAGTACTGATTTCTCACTCGAGAGTACTTTCTGTCCAGTAGTCCCTAGTTTCCAGTGGTTCTCTAACTAATATTAATCTGTGATCAAGCTCTAAATAAGTGAAAACACTACAAAAGAGCTCTTGAATGCTCCGCAGTTAAATCACCTAGCTCAGAGGACGTGATCTCATCAAAATAATTCACATCAGCTGCAAGTCTTCTCTATTATATCGAAACCTATAATTTATGGATTAGTGAATGTAAAATGTATTGATCGTCAACTGATAGTGTAACTTTTCATCATCAAGTATTAGATTGAAGCATGACTACTTCGAATAGCCTAGCATTTGTAGTGTAGTCGTTGAAGTCAATTTTTTACCAATGTACTTGATAAATGTGTTAATCTTCACTATTGATTTTGCCCCTTAAAACGCCGAATTATCGATCGGAGTAATGTTATTTATGGCAGTTCCGTTAAGATATTCACAGACATCTGATGTAATAACCTGTACTTAGGCTCCTTCTGTGCTGACATTTATCTGTTAATTGTGAATAGAACTCAGTACCTAACATTCCCTTAAAAAATTGGAGCCTGTGTCATTTAGAACTGATGTCAGTAACTTTATTCCTCCTACCTCTAAATACGGAGAATCTTGAGCTTAAAAAAACCTTACTATCTTGTATACGTATTTATAAATACATATGCAAAATTACAACAACGGTAAGTCTCGAATTTCTTTGACTGAGAATCTTTTTTTCATTATTAGGTGTTGTGATTATACTAGTTTTTTCGAAAAAAGCAATTAAAAGGGGCGGTTTATCTGGAATTTGTATTGTTTTTGTGCAACACATTTCAGATATTCTGATCACATACATACTTGTCATACATATTGACGATTTCGGTCAGTTGTGCACAGGTGAAAGTCACGAATAAGGGGTAGTGTGATGTGTGCTGCTGATACGATTTATCAGTAGTATATGAAGAGACGTTTATCGGTATAAATACATTGAATAGTGGAGTGATAGATGCGACGTCAAAAAAATAGGAAATCAACCAGTGTTGCAGCAAAACATGGGAAATACGAAAAGAAGATAAAGAAAGACAATAAGAAAGGTCGTAATTAAGAGGACAAGGAATTTCTGTGTAAATGAGGATTCGCAGTTAACGTGTACAAAATTTCTCTGTAAAGAGATACCGAATTTCAGATGGACATTCCGTGAGCAAGCCTCTTGTCTTCGACAGTTACTGTGGGAAGATGATGCAAGAAGATGGGGAAAATAACGAGAAAGGAAGAAAGTGAGAATATTACTATGTAAACTGAAATTTGGTTGTAAATTGGAGTTCCAAGGTAGGTTTAAAGTAATGACAACGAGATTTTGAATAGATGATACAAGTTCAAGCCATTTTATGGACAAGGCTTCTGCTAAACTAAGTATGTGACCCCAGCTTGTTGTCGGTATGAATTTTAAAGCACTATTGAAATCAACCTTGTGACTCGTCTATATGATGTGCCTCGTCATATATGTCCAACGACATCTATTGTGAGGCACATAGAAACCACAAACACATTTGCAGGGTAATAGGAGTTCGCGACATCTCTTCAAGTGAGTACATCCTAGACAAAATCAATTATGAGTTGTAGAATTACTGAACATGCTTTTTACAATGGTTTCGAGTTATAAATAGAAAGTTTAGGTAACATTATTCCAAAAATTATGTACACAGATGAATTCCATACTAAATTGTCTATTAGATAAATCACACAGTGAAATAGTTTTATTTACTGGATGACAAAGTTTCGAACGCACTTTGTCATCGATCGTAATCATGTTATCAATTATAACCCCACACCTTCGAAACTTGAGTTTTACAGCTGTCTTTATTTCTTCCCACTCGTCTTAGAGGTAGTAGCATTTTCCAGTGATCTAAGAAAAGGTGCAGAATTATTCCTATTACATGTGTTTGCAGGTTATTCGATAAACGAAGCTTCGTTTATCAAACTCTCCCTCCAACCTACTGTTACATTAGACTCTTAAAATGTCATCTGATCCCATCCTATTGTATAGCTGTGTGTAATTGCATGTAGTTAGTTCTATAAATGAACTATTCTCCAGATTTCTTATTTTACTCAGGTCAACCAGTCTAAATTTTGCTAGGTTTATATACTCGGCTAGTCCGACTGCACCTGTTCTACTACTTTGGTCTGTGTATTTGACCTGACAATCACTATCACTATTATTATTATTCATTACATACTTCTTGATTAATTTATAAGGGCAATTATTATATCTCACTTCCAGTTTCAGATTTTCCTTGGTACAACTAAGTTTTGTGCTCCATTTTTACTTAAACATTTAACCAACCCTATTTCTACTGACATAAAGTGTGATGTTCTGGAATCCAAATGTTGGTCTGACTGTGTGGGTTTTTTATAAATACCGGTGTTTAAATTCTCATCTTCTTTCCACTTTGTGCTACAATCTAACATTCGAAGTTTTGTGATCATAATTGATGACGTGATAATGGACAATGATAAATTGCATTCGAAACGTTGTCATCCAGTAAATAAAACTGTTTCACTGTGTGATATATCTAATAAACAAATAATTTTCCATAAACTTACTACCACAGTGCCCAAGTTCTACACATATAAGTAGACGAATTGTTCAGTGTTAAAATGAGTAACTATTTAACAAATAGTCAGACAGCGGCGGGTAGAGTCCAGATTTCGCTCGTAAATAAGGATTGACTGGAGACAGAATGCAGGATGAAACTACAAACTGAACTGATATTTTTTATGATGGCGAGTTCAGAAAAGTGGAGGTGAATAATAAAGTATAGTCATGGCATGGACAAAACTATTAAGTTGATTTGGTAAACCAATATTTAGTTCAACCCAGTCAGTTAAAATCGAAATCAAAATTAGGTGGGACGTTACACAACAGAACAAAACACAAAAACAAATGAACAAAGCAGTTACGGTCATCAGGAAAGTGAGAGATTAGTCACCTTAACTTTCTATATACAGAGTTTGGATAGAAGTCTTTTGATAGCAATAGCTTCTGCCAACCGATGTAACCATGGTTTCCTTGGTGTGTTGATTATTTCGAAAGCCTGACTAATTTGTCATTACTATGAACCTGCCTCTGTAATCCAATTTCGAAACAAGATGTGTCGGTGTCACAGTGGAACTCTCGCCAACCATGCACATGGTCCGGAGTTCCATCCCCTGCCGACGCACATCTGATATCAATGGTTGGCATGCAAAATGTAGGCTACCGATATCACAAGCTGAATAGTTCATATTTGTACTGAAAATACGATGTGAAATCAAGCTATAAGCCAAAAAAATTGAGAATAAATTGACTTAGTAATATCTTGATCCCATTTTTCTTCTCTTTTTCCTACTCTAAATTCTTACGTCATCTTCCTGCCTATTACGTGTGACCGTGACCTGTTCACAACTGGTCTGTATAGTAATCATTTATGCTCTGTCGCCTTCTCTATCGATATGTATGACAAGTACGTATGTGATCAGAATGTCCGAAATGTGTTGCGCAAATACATTACAAGTTCCAGATAAACTGCGTCTTTTCTTTTGTTTTTTTTCCAAATTCATGAAAGTAAGTACTCGCTTTCAATTTATGATGATGTAGGTGGAATAAGTGCAACTTTTTCAGTCTTGTCCTTAGTGATTTCATGCTGATCCTGCAGCGTCTCAGTTTACCCGGTTTAGATGATAACTGATGTTTTGCTAATTCGGGGCCGAACTTGTCAGCGGTAAACTCAGTTTTACCTAGTTCAGACAGCGCATTCAGTTCAAACCACCCCAATTCTCGCTATCCACGGCAGGGAATTTGGGACACCTTCAATCACACTACGAATTTGACTGAAATTAATTCATTGTTCTGTTTGTCATGTATATTTTGACTGCTCGCAGTAACACTGAAACTATCAAAGTCTTGAAAGTGATATGCCGTATTCCAATTCATCTTCTGTTTACTTTACAAGATAGTCTTTTACGAATAGTAGATGTAATTTTTAGTCATAGGAATCAGTCGAACGTGCATTTTCAGATAAAATCAGTACATTCACTTTATTTTGCCGCTGCTTATCCTTATGATACGCATCACTGCATAAAATGACTATTTCATCAGATCATGTTTACAAACCATTGTAATTATTATTTAACTATCATGCTGACTTCCTCTCTTCATCTTGTGAAAGGGTTTTAATAGACTGATAAAATTTATCAACATACTTTACAGTTAGTCGAGCGTATCATCCAAGTTACCAAATGTCCAAGCATTAACCATTGGGCCACTAATGGGACATTTGATATATACGAGGTGCAAAAGACGTTGTTTCAGGTGCGTTCATACATGCGATTCCCTATGATAGTCCTAGACATACAATATGAAGCAATCTCCAGAAATTTCTGAAACAACGTAACCACTGGGTAAAATCTGAAGAGAGCCGTCTGTCTCACTTATCTGAGTAACGTCTTTTCACCTACAAGAAGCACAGACGGAGACATCAAAGTTAGGATCGGGTATGCCAGACAAGTATTCACTACTCTGAAATCAGCGAAGAAGTCCACAACACAAGAGGCAATGTCGGAATTTTTAACATGGATATCAAGGAAAATTGGGTACTTTTATGTGGTTCAGAGACCTCTCAAAACCATGACCGAAAGCTATTTCAACAGGCTACTGAAGACTTTCATTAACATTTATACTCGCTGGCTCAATACTCCAGGTCAAAAAGTCATCCGACAACTTAATACACAGCGCATATGCAGAAGACAACTGAGATGAATCAGTCATGCATTGAGAATACTTTCAAGCACCATCATACAAGCTCAGGTGGCCGTTTATTGAAAGCCAAATGAGAAGTGATGGTCTGTGTTTCCGAGGGTGACTTGGAGGAGAGCATGTAAAAGAGAAATGAAAGCTTGCTGACAGTCGTCGAGCCGGCTGGAAGTCACTACAGAGAAACCAGTGTACCTGAGACACACAGGTGAAGACCTATGACCCACACATACCCAACAACAAGCATCAAACACTGTCGGAGGCTGCAATTCAAAGGAGTTCGCCTGCTTCACTTATCTAGATATCATCGTTTCAACAACATGCAGAACAGATAAAGATGTCAAAGCCTTGGCTGGTCAGATTTTGAAAGTAGGACAGGCATTCATTACTCTGAAAACAGTGAAGAGATCCATAGCACTCGACACGAGGACAAGATCTGGATTTCAAACACCAATGTCAAGTTAGTCAATGCTTCTATATTGGCAGCGCGTCATTTGCAACAGGCTACTGAGGACTACCAGCAGCACCTACCTTCACTCGACACCGAATATAAAATGATTATCAAAAATGAACTATGATAGACTGTGAGTTAGTCAACAATCTATTATTTAACAAGTATGCAGAAGACAATTTAGGTGGATTAGATATGCGCTGCGGAAACAACTGAGTGACATCACACAGCAGTACCACAAATAAAAAAACTGCTAGTTAAGTGTGGTTTCGACTGTCACATCGAGTAGATCATGTAGAGGTGAAATGACGGCTTGTAGGCAGTCGTGTTGGCAGCTAAAGAAAGACAATGGAAAACAGAATGACAAAATCAAATTAGTTAACGTGGTTTATAGCTATAAGCTGAAATTATAATCATAGATGAATAATTATTATTTTGATGTACACTTGTGACACAAATACAAATAAACGCTAAATTCAACAAATATTTCCACAGTACTGTAGGCACACGGTAAATCAAGATAACCAATCATAATTTTAGTTGAGTGAATATGCCCATTGAAAATTTAAGAGACAAATTGTTGAACAGTGTTTACTTATTTCTATAACTTCTTCTTCTTCTTGACGTTCTAAGGGTATATATCTATAATAACTATCAAAAGATTATCGCTATTAACAGCATTAATGAAGCAGTCAGATTTACAGGTTACAGTTCAGAGGCGTAATGTAAGAGAGAATATGCATCAATATAAGACTAAACTGGATATCTAGAGAGTAGAATGGCCAAGAGAATAGAGAAACATTCTTGTATATGTGTCAAGAAGAAGCCTCTGTATATACAAGACTACAATTCGAAGGTGATATGGCAAGAGAAGTAATAACCAACAATTTGAGAAAACTGATTCCAAGAACTTTTAGTGCCGGTAAGCTCCAGCTCATATTTTCCACACGACTGGTTGTGATGCCAGGACTGAAAGGTGGAGTACCTACTTAGGCTAGTTAACCTATATTGTATCAATCAGTTCAACTGCTCGTGCATAGCGAGTTATACTGGACATTGCTCTAGGAACGTCATTTCGCCCCCTCGGGAACACCCACCAGTGTTCTGCCTAAATAAAGGTGTTGGTAAAACTATCGACAGTTATATATTTGTAAGATCAACTTCATCCGAATACGCCGCAAAGCTAACATTTAAGAATCTTTCTCTATCATCTATCTTGTATGGAATAAGTTATCTAAGGCTTCTAGATACCGAATACGCCAAATATTATAGAGGTTATTGCGATTCGCTCAAGTCAACTGGAGCTCTGTGTGCAAACAAGGCGTCAGTGAGCCATTATTGCCACCCTGGTCTGTTATTGAACTTATAAATTCAAAAATTCTGTGTTACTTCCCCTAATATATCTGATATTCAGTTCGGTGTTTTTATATTAATGCTTATTATCTCTTTTTTATTGATGCTTTTGAGTTGTAATCATCCATTGTTGCTGTTAATGCAGTGTAATTTGAAACAGCGTTGACGGTGTTAATATCAATAATCCTTCGACAATTAATGAGGATATACAACAGTGAAACCTGATGAAGAAGTTATCGAATCCAATATTATTTGTTTCTCTAATCTATCTTTTAAATCGTTATTTTATTTTAACTATGTGATCAGAACAATATTGTGTTGGCTAACCACAAAGAGCCACACTCCTTTAACTTACTCACTCACTCACTAAATCCAAAATTTCATCATACAACTAACCATAAGAAAATGAATTCTTTGGATATTTAAAGAAACTGCTCACACATTGAGTACTTTTAGTATATGGTATGTGGTATGTGATTGTGATTGCGGAGGTGATACACGCCATTAGATGAGATTACTTGTCTAGAGATTACACATATTTATCTTATGACTTACATATGGCTGTTTTACTTCTTTATTTCTTTAGTTTTAATTATCATTTGGAATAGGTAGTTCCAACTGAGTAAATCTGAGTATTTCTCAGTTATGAAAAGCAGTCTTAAGAAAACAACGTAAACTACTATTATTATCATCATCACGTCTTAAGATCTGATGAATATTATGGTATGTTGTTTCCTTTGTACACTAAGATACACTTGTGACACTATGCTTGTAATCAATAGTCAACTTTAGTTATTTATTTTATCCAACCACTTATACGGTACAGTGGTTGTGTCAGCACAACAAAATGTCTGTATGAGCGTATATATACATAATATTGAGCAAATTCCATGCTTAGACTTCTGCTTTTTCTCAGTTAACCAACACACTGAGTGTTAACTCAAAATGGTTCAATTTTCCATATCGCAGATTAAAAATATCAAAAATAAATCCTGTTTATTTCCACTTGTGTTCTTCTCTTCTGCAGCGGTTATCACCTTCGTTGTATTGATTATCTACTTTCAATTTAAACCGGAATCACGTGAGTTAATTACAACATTGATGGGCATAATTTGACAATATCCTGGTGGAAAGGAATTATCTTTACAGAGTATTAAAATATTATTCCCGTGTTGTCCAAATTGTTTTCATTGTTGAACTGTCCTTCTTAGTGAGGGATATTAGACTTATTTTTTTTAAACTGACGCAATTTTAAGTAATATTGATTTAAAGAAAATAGTTGACCAGACTTTCAACACCGATCAACATCAATAGGAGAACTCTAACGGACGTCATCAAAGCAGCAATGATTAATATATACGGGGACACAGACAATTATGTCGAAACCAGTCAGGATCGGGAAAGCAAGACAGACCTTCGTTACCGTGAATTCAGTCAGTGGATAAATTTACTTTCCTAAGCATAAAGAACAAAATTTAGATTTTCAGCACTAATTTCAAGTAAGTCACTGCTTGAATATGGTTCAGAGACTTGGCATGTGCGTCATTGGAAGCATTTCTAACAAGCTTGTGCAGAATTACATCGTCAGTCGCCTTCCTTCCAGAAAGGTTCAGGAACATGAAATTCTGGCAATGAATCAATCAGTGATGTGTTGACTAAAACGAAATGTCAAAGGAAATACAGATGTTTTGGACTTACGGTGATGAGATCATCTGTGAAATCATACTGTAGACAGGCCTTCCAGTGGGAGATGAATAGGAAACGACAAAGGTGACATGGAAGAGATCGTGTCATGTAGATATGAGAGTCTTTTGGTAATCGTGGAGTCAGCTGAAAAGTATTGCAGAGGACAGAGTGGAATGATGGTGTTCTGTTGAAGTCCTATGTTCTACTCGAATCCCAAGGAAATAGTTATAATAATAATCAGCTTTATTCCGAAAACAGCACTTATGATACAGGTGCCTCGCCTGAGGATTCGCAAGGTGAGACCTGTGGGTACAGTGAATACTCACAGTCTGACAAAATCCGTTTAGCAAATTTATTGCATGAAGTTAAGAATTAAAGAAGAATGGCAAGATGCCCGAGTTGAAAACTGTTAGAGGAAGAGTTGAGTTATGCCTGAGTGACTTAACTTCCCAGTGTAAAATGTCAAATGGGATATTTCTTTAGAGATCGCTAAGACATGTGAAAACCAGGATACATCGGAAGAAATAATTAGTCCAAGATATTTAAGGTCAGACTTGATTTCTCTATCACTATCATCAATTTTACAACAGTCACAGGAATTAACAGTAACAAATTAACCGTTGTACTTATTTCCTTTCATCATCTTGTGCATTCCTTTAGATGTTTTATAAAATTACCCGACACATACCTCAATGAGTGATGGCACTCCCGATATGAGTTGAGTATAGCATCCAAAATATCAAACGTCTAAGTGTTAAGCATCTGATTACTAGTAGGACATGTGATATGCATAATATGCAACAAACATCCTTATCTATTAGTTTATACTTGTGATTTCTTGTCAACACTTCTGAACAAGCAATATGATTTGGCAAAATGAGGTAGTATACAGCCACCTTTTTAAAGATCCTATTTCTGTGTTATAAATCTATATAAATACCAGTTTGATGGTCAAACTGTCCTTCTTAGTGGGAGACATCGCATTTACCCTGAAAACTGATGCAATTTAAGTTATGTTGATTTGTGGAAAACATGTTAACAGTTTTTCATTACCGTGCTGTTAGTGAGTATCACGACTTTCTGACAAAGTTTACTCATGAGCAGTCATCGAATCAGAACAACAGATTACATTGTGAAACCTTAGGGGAATTAGTTGGTTTTGATAACTGTTTTGTTAGCTAAGAAGCAATTCATGGTATGCAGTAAATCTAGGCTACATTTTACCTCAGATGCAATTAACCTCTGGTGATGATACTTTCATATCTGTGGTATATTTTGGAATTGTAGTTGAAAAGGAAAATGGTACGATGTACTGACAACTTTGAAAACTCAAGCTGTCTTTATAAGCATAATAAGGCGAGGTCACATATCGAAAGAGTGACCTGTTTCGTGGATTAGCGAAATATGGTTGCTTTATTGTTATCAACCCTGATGGAGTGACCAGTTAAATGCACTTTTTCTTTTCTGAGGATAGTAATAAAGTGAAACAAAGCTTTCTGGCGAATTGTTTAGATGAAAATATACTATGTCAAACATCCAATACGGTTTTTTTCTTCAATCACTATCATTATTTATTATTATTCTCTTAGATACTAAGTGGAGCACAGAGCTTTGAACTGTTCTCTGCATTCATCTTCAGTTAGCTCCATGATTGCTCACTGGCTTTCATTTCCCTCTGTTGTCTTGTAGTTGAAAGGGTGCTTCCTAGATAAGGGAAGACAGTGACCTCTTTCAAATTTCTCCGGTGAATAGTGATCGGTGCTGTTTGTTGTTGATGTCGCTGTTATTTGCTTATCTTCATTAACTCCGTCTTCTCTGTGTTTACTTGAAGTCATGTCTTTGCTTACATCGTCTTCTGTCAACTGGTTCGTTTTCTCATCTAAGTCTTCGAATTCATGTGATGTTTGAAATTAATAAATGGTGAAGTCCAGGTCATCTTCTACTGATTGTTTTTGCATAATGATTGGTTTTAAATCTTTTTTCCTTCATGTTCCCCAGTGGAACACAGAGCTTCAAGCTAGTGGCTTTAAGTTTCTTTGGCAGTGTTTATTTTACACAATGGGGTTGCTAGCCTCATGCCCAACCTTTCCTCTTCACCAGCATTATTTCTGGCTCAGCGAGGTAAAGGAGTCAGTCGGCCGGGGATCGAACCCCGGACCATGTGCATGGTCGGCGAGCGTCCTAACCACTTTGCCATCGACGCATATTCACCGATAATTCATGATACGCAACAGTATGTGAGGTATCCAGTCTAATAATCAGTTTTGTTTTGAAGGAATATTTTATTCGGTTGGCGACAAGTTTTTTATTATAATTTATAGCCTACCTTTTGAATGAAACATAAGATGTCACCAGCATATCTCTATTTCACGCTATTCTCTGTAGTCAATTTCCACTAGCTCCAGTATCAAATAAAGTATAATTATATTTCAATAGTTTACACACAATGATAAGTTTTGTTTTTGGTAATATTTCGAGCGAAATTGCTGCCCGTGTTCACACCACTTTTGGAATTGTTTTGAAATATAACTGAAATATAATTATACTTTATTTGATCTATTCCACAATGCTTAAACGTTTTACTGACATTAGCTCCAGTATGGTCCACAAGTTCTCGTTTTCCTTTCATATAGTCCACTGAATGTCACTTTTGGACGCCTGACTCGTAGTTCCCTATTCAGCTTGCATTAACTTCAGCAGTTAACTTCACTCTCAAGCATCGACGTGACATACATGAACTAGTTAGTTCCCATGATGCCTGTAGCACAGATGGCACTAAAATTGACACCAAGTCAAGCATCGAATACCTTGGATTAGTTCTTTCCTCTGACCTTTCATAGTCATCCCATATCTTATCAGTCTCTAAGAAAATGTTTCGTCTCACCTTCCATATTAAAAGTTAGGACACCCAGTTATCAACAAACGTTTACTTCAGCAGTTTGTATGCTCCCGTATTTTACCTATTGTATTCTATTACTCTCCATTAACCTTTCCTGGGCTTCTCAAAAAAACTATATCATATTACGAAGGGTATTAAATGCTGTGAGTAGGTCTTGTGGTATGCCACTGCGTGAGCTCGCCAATATTATAGTCAAGAGACATATAAAATCCTGTACAAAATGGGCATAGGCCGTACTCTCAGACCAATTGCTCCCCTCCATTTATTCACAACTATCTCCTTCCATATTTTCAAGTAGGACGAAAAGTCAATATAAGAAGTTATATGCTCGAACCACTAAGTAAAAAAAATTCTACAATACCCTATTTAGACTGTATTTTATGTGATGGAAACACTGTTAGACGTGAAACATATGTTACTATGCAATTAGCAAAGTGAATCGACCCTTTCATCGTTCATCTTTCTGTAATTTTATGGTGTCACCGTTTCTATCATTTAATTATAACTTAGCTATTTCATTTTAGTTGTTATTACGATTATTACTACAATTTTATACTTTATGCATATTTTTCTCATTATCGCATACTGTAATTGCTGCATAGCTGCTATAACAACGTTTTGTTATTGTTATTACGTAATGTTTATTTTTTACCGTTTTTAGTAAATTAGATGCAATATTGAACTGGATGCCAAAATTCCTTGCTGTATCATTAGTAACGTTTTTGGAATAAAGCAAAAATTATTATTATTGAAGGTCCTTCTTCACCTATGATGTCGCTCGTCAGTCTCCTCTGAATATCTTCAGCCCACTTCCATTTCTTTCTTTATATCTGTTGGATAATAAGTTGTTAACTAACACAGTGTAAGAGTACCTTCTTACTTTTCGTTCTGGTGAGCCATCCGATCTTCATCATGGATGTAGATAGGTGCTGATGAACGCTTGCAACAGGCTATTTGAATTGCTTTTGAAGAAGCACTCACCATATCTCTCAAACATATGGGAGAATCGGTTTCGTATCATTGTTAAAAACTCAAAACTTGTTCGGTTTTACTGACAGCTATAAATTTCTAAACTGTTTCCAAAGTAATAAATATTTGACTTCAGCTTCCTTATCCATGCCACCTGTAGTTTAAACAACGTTGTCCATAAGACAGATTCGTCCTCATAACTTAATTGGGCTATCGCTTCACAATCATGTATTTTATTTTTACATTAGCGACAAAAGAACACTACGATCTTGTATCACGAAAATCGCAGAGTACGTTCTAGTTCTAACTTTGACGATATGAATAGCACAATTTGTGCATTTTCAAATAAATTAAGAAGAGTTTATGTCGAATTGAATGGTATTGTCGCTTATTTCGTTGACCTGCCATTAACTGTGTACAATCTAAAGAAATTCCCAGGTTTATACACACAACAGTTTCGGCAGACCTGCAAATGTTACATGATGCCTGTTGACAGAATACTTCAAACTAAATAAACTAAATAAATGTTTTCGGCCGATACTTAGTTCATTTTCAAACAAAAATAAATGGTGATACAATGGCCAAGTGTTTGGTAATCAAGAGAAGAGGTGGAAGCCATGATGAGTAACTAACACCTTCAAACAAACACTTTCGGTAGTGTTACTGCAAGCATCTCATTGACCAAGGTCGTAAGATGGACATCTGGAGATTCTTTAACATTGTCAGTAGACCAAATAGTTCAATTCTCATCAAGTTTGTCAAAGCAATCATCATAAGACGCCAGAAACCTGGTTTATGTGTATTCAGAAGGAAACAGTTGTCAGTCCTTGCTTGCTTTGGTAACGTGATGTCTTTATAATCACTTTCATTCGATCACATAATCTCTGGCTCTAACCTCTCCTCCCTTTGATAGAGCGTAACTCTGTTTGTCTCTTGTTTCTGAGATTTGAGTTGAACTCAGCACATTACTACTCAATTTATTAGTTGCTCATCATCTTACTCACCTCTTGTCTTGTCTGCCTAACTCTCACCATTTAGTCCAAGCATTCATTCTTGTTTAAACTTGAACTCTCTGGATATCAGCTGCATAAATGCAATTTTTGAGAGCTGTTTATTAAGTTGAGAGTCTCTTGTCAACAGGCATCATGCAAAATTTGCAAGTGATTTGGAATTGTTCCATACATAAACTTAGTATTTACTTCAGGTTGTACGCAGCTGACAATAGGCGAACAAAAACGTTATCGCTGCATTACCCGAATTCATAATAACAGGATAAGCGTACGAAATATATAGTTTGATAAGAGTTTTAGAAAGCGATGGTTTAATGTTCTTTGAAAACAGACACCATTATGCTTTCACAGTGGACACACAATTCTTATTTGTTTTACACCCCGTTTAGGGAATCCTCTCTGCATATTCTCAGACTGTTTAGGCATATCTTCGTTTCTACTCGAAATGTATGTGAGAAATATTCAATTGATTGTGTTTCAACGTTGATCTGCGAGAAAAGCAGTTGAATAAAGAAACTCTTCTCTGTGAAATGTTGGTTTGCTTAGCTGTATAATCGCATATATATATATATTTCGAGGAAACCTGTTTGGAAGAAGATTGGAACCCTTCGAAGTTGATGTTCAAGGAAACATGTACAACTGTTCTAGAAAGAAAGAAGAGACATGAAGAGGAATGGATGGCAACAGACAAGTACATTGATGAGAAAAGTCAGCAATTTACTCCAAAAAGGGCGGCAGTCATCCGAGTGTATAACTATCCTGTGCACTTGAATTGCCTGAAATATCTTTCCATAGCTGACGTGTTTTCAATGCGTGTGTTGTGAAACATTCTCTGTGAGGTGATGACTGCATCGTTTTATAGTGATTTTTAAGTGTAGACTACATGGAAGCAGTAAATTCAGTTGTGATAGATTTCAGTGGTGCGCCTTTTAGATATGGTGAGGTTGCAAGCATGAACCGATTATCAACAAGTATGTCGACCCATCGATGGATGACACCAACTGATTCACCTTTGAGAGTTCAGCTGACATTTTTTGGGGTTTCTTTGTACATTTCTTAGTCCATAATTCCTTTCTTCTCTGCTCTCCTTTCTTTTTGTTTGCATTCCGCCTTTACTCTCATGCTAGTGTGTATATTTCTCCTTTGTAGCCGTCTCTGTGCGACAGAGTTATAACCTTACAAACGCTTCTAGTCTCATCGACCCATGTAATGACTTCTATAAATATGCCTGCTCTGATTGGGAAAATAATCACGCCATTCCGGAAGGCGATTTGGAAATAACGGCGATTTCGCAAATCACAGAGAAGACACTTCGTGACATCTGGAAAATCATTGGTAAGGAAAATGTATTTCGTACTGAACCTATAATCGTGATATTATTAATCTCATGGATTCCAAGGAGAATACAGTGCTGCAGTAGCACATATATATCTCATCTATCCATAAACATGTTATACTCGACAACCTTTTCGGAGAGCTTTTTCAACCGAACATCTTCACAGTGTGTAACCAGTGCATCTTTATTTTCTTTTGCACATTGGTTCAGTGATTATTTGTTGGATCGTTGCCTGCCAGAGTTCTTTGTTTCTAATCCTTCTTGGTGGGTCATATAATCTTCAGTAGAGTGTGGAGACATGTTTGTTGAATGATTTTGACGGGCACATATCAAAGTACGCTTTGTCCAACAGAAGAAGTAACATCTTTATGAATTAACTGATTTTCTGAGAATTGTTTGTAAGCTAACGTCAACTTTTCACTATCGTATCACAACTGTGATGATGTAAATATGAAGAATAAGTTTCTAACGAACTACCATACCACAGAGGTTGCTGTTTCAGTCTGACGTCAAACAGCTTTTTTAGTTTAAGTCAGTGGAAATAATTTCTTTACATCACATTGTGACAGAATTTCAGTTGACGTGTTTTATATATATATATAGGTAGTGAACCGTCAGCATCTGTGGACAAGAAAATTTGTCAAAGTGATTTGATATACTTCTTAAAGTGTCGGTAGACGAGTCCGAATTCACCGCTGGACATTAAAGTCCTTCACATCACAGTATATGCTGTCTACCAATTTTGGATAGCAGACAGCTCTTACCACAACACCATAAAATGTAATCAGCAACGAAAGCATAAATGCATAGAACCAACTATATACTAACTTCGCCTAGTTAACTAGCCCAATAGTTTTCTAGCCTGCTCCAAGCCCGGAAAGAGAGGGAGTGTTTGCCTCAGCTCAGAGAGCGTATCAGTTCAAGCCAACTAATTTCTCGAACTAGCAATATCTCAAATCAAACTCGCTAATTGCAAACTACTTCGTCCACAAATGAGCAAGAATACTGTCTGGTGCTCAGATCACCAGTCACCACTGGGTGATGTGAGTGGTGCTCAGCTACTTATCTCAATGAGTCGATATTATTCATTTTTATGAAAATGTTTCTGTTGATTTCATGAATTTAGTTATCATTGTCTGCATTCGGTAAAATATATGGAGACACATTGTGAATGACGGAATCGATGTCAGCAATTGGTGCGACGAAAAATTTGGTAATTAAGTGAATTTTTTGAAGTATCACCCTTCACTTATGTCTCTGTTTTGACAGAGCAAGTGGGAAACACGTGAAAAATCAACTTTTGTTCACTGTCATTTTCAGATACCATCACTTATGTAGATAATATATATCCACCATGGTAATTGGAAAATACGCTCTTTGCTAACGTAGAGTTTTGATGATTTCTCTAAAACACTATATACGACTTTGCACATGAAAGTGATCAGTACGATCAATAATTCAAATCTAGTTGGAATATGTGAATCATTTGGTGATAGTCAGACTAGTTTGTCATGCAAGTGTTTGTATGTGCTAGGCTGAGGTCACTGCAGTAATGTGATGAAGTGTATGCGTTTGATTTATTTAACAGTTTCGGATTGTTTTGTCAACTAATATCAATTACACACTGATATGATTTCCTGTTTCATATTACCACATAGCTAACGGGTCGTATTCCACGAACGATACTCGGTTGACTACTGCTCGTAAATTCTACAAATCCTGTGTGAACCATGGGGATATTTCTCTCCAGCAGACTAGAAGAGAGACAACTCATTTGATAGAAAAATCATTTGGCGGGTGGGATTTGTTGCCATCTTCTTCGCAAAAACAGTTGAAAACATCAACGCAAGAACAAAAAGTTGACGATTTCAGTTTAAGTGATTTATACTTTCCAATTCTGAGCATAACAGGAGGCTGTCCTTTATTTTCCATTGATATTAATGCGGAAAGCAAAATTATTCAGGTAAGCAAGCTAAATGAATAATACTAATTTGGTATTTCATGATGATACATCAACTTGAGAAGAGTGAGAATTTAATCTACTTGCCAATTCAGAGCTATTTTCCCCTGCTATATTTATGGTGCGCAAAGGCACACACGATAGGTCTGCATCTATTGTTGATTGTTAGGGTATAAGAAAGAACTGTAGATTAAGAAATACTGAAGAGTTCCGGTGGAAGCTTTATATTCAAATGTTGTTGCCATGTATTAGCAGACGTCTGCAGTGTAGGGCTGATGGCAATTATTATTAAGTCACCCTTCACCACAGTATCTTTCTATGCAGAATGCTCTCTTCCGACTGATGGAAATTTATTGTGGATTCCATATGCCGACACAGATCTCTCACTCTCGGTGTTTGAATTTCCTCTGTTGGATAAAAATGATAGTGAATTACAATGATAAAGAAATGGTGACTGGAAGTGCAGTTTCATCATTTTTATTCAGTTAATTGAACATCAAGGTTGGATTAAAAACGTTGACTGCTAATTGAGCAGTTTGGGGTAATTTGGTGTCATCGTTTAATTCATTGGTTTCTCTTCACCGATCACGGAAATTGTTTACATATTTGAAAAGATGTCATGATGTCAATTAACAGCAGACATTAAAATTCACAAGCACCACTGAGAACTCACATTTGCTTGCCTTATACACAGAAGGTCCAAGATTAAACAAAAGAAAGTCTATAGAAATTGATTTGTCCGAGAATTATTACCACAATCCGCATAGAAGTTTTTTGAAAAATTTAGTCTTTCACACAGGCAAATGCCAATAACAGAAACTGTCCCTAATTCACCTGAAGAAAAAGAGTTCGCCTGGTACAAATTAGTATTTTGGCGGAATTCTACATACTGTATAATTGAACAGGATCTCGTCATTAACTGAGTCTATAAACATCTTTAGAAATTAAATTTGTCACTTTTCAGAAGACGGAAGGTGTTTCAGGGGTGAGTCGATGAAGTCAAAGCGAAGCTGGGCATAGGCACAACTTTCAGAAAAACAATAGTCAAAGTTAGAGTTTTGATGTGCCTAAGAGAATTTATTTCTTTCCTACATGCTACTATTGTCAGTTTAATTAATTCTGATGCATGCCATAGCAGCTGTGAAAAAGAATATTCTTTAAAATACTGGTTGCTTTAGATTTCAGATGGAAAATTCGCTTCGTATAAGGACGCTTGTGAAACAGAGGTAATTCCAAAAATGTTCTTTAATTCTATGAATACTAATCAAATAGGAAGAAGAATATCATTTTTGTGCAAAAAAGTCAAAGTTTAATAATAATGTAGCAACCAGTGTTATTGATTGGTCCGAATACTCGTCACTTTGCAAATTGAACATTTTGTGATTACTTTCAGATGAAATCCACTCTTTAGTCACTCTCGCCTACTGACTGTGAATAAAATGATGTCTAAATTACTTCGATGACACTGAATGACTTGACTTACACCAGATGACTTGAGATGACAAGTCAGAGTAATCTCCAATATGGAAGGCAAATGGCTCATCATCTTGTGGTCTGGACATTTCTGAGGTTCAACATTGATTGCTCTCGAACATTTCATAAAATGCTGAAAACATTAGATTTCAAATTCCTCACAGGAATCTGGTGATGTCTGACTCGGTCTACATGAATTTACGCTAGTTAACTTCAGACGACTTACGCTATAATATCCAAGCTTAATCGAAAACGATGAAATGAATACTTTTGTCAGTCACACCGTAAAGTTGCTACTGCAGCAAAAGTAGATGAAATGTAGCATTTTATCACAAGTGAATTCATACTCATTTTCAAGTGGAATTTTCATTTCTCCAAATTAATCTGGTCTGTCAATGTGATTACCAAGTTGAAATGAAAGAAGTCACTGAGATGCATGCATCAATGAAGGAATCCTTGAAATTGTGATGCACTTACTTCACTTAGTTGCGCACATCACAGTAGTTAGAGTACTCATTGTTTGAAGAAGTACACACTTTTGCTTCAAATGACATACTTATCAATTTACCAGAATTACCAACGTAATCACACATCTTTAAAACCAGTGAAATCTGTCGACTCATTATACACATATCATAAACGTAACTGTACATGCTAAAGAGAATAAATTAAAATTTCACTGAACACAGTGTATTTATTCCTCGGAAACTACGAGTTCCTTTGACCATAATGATAGATACAATACAATTGAAATGGTAATGGCTTCATTCTGAAAAGTGCATTTTGACACAATACAGAATCCTCAACACCTTTCATGGAAAGGTATTTACTCCTTGTGCAGAATCTTCAAATAATACAATAACCGATAATATGAAATCTGAAGCTGTATCGTCCCACCCGAAGCATACTCTGGTACAAATCCATGACACCATTCTTTCATTTCCTACAAAAAGAATCCGCAGAGATTGGCGAGAACTTGCTTGAAATTGTACATGAGCATAGACTTCAACTCTTTGTGATAATTGAATGAGTAAAACATTATGAAGCGGAGCGAGTACAATTCAATTTGATGGATAGTAAATTTAGCTAATCCAGTGATTCAGACAGGCCTCCTTCAGATATAACCACTTTTACTCATTTCAGTATGAAATATCAGAAGAATATAGATTTTGTAGTGTCATACACATAGATACGTGTCTGTGGCACAGCGGTTAGGACTCTAGCCGGCCATGCACATGGTCCGAGGTTCAATCCCCTGCCGACGTACACCTGAAATCATTGGTCGGCCTGCAGAATTTGGGCTACTGAAATCACATGCTGAAAATCTCATACTTGTACAGAAAATACAGTGTTGAATCAAACCAAATTCAAAAAAAAATAAATAACTTCCCAGAGTTGGTTTGTCAACCAGCATTTCTGTGTGTCTCTTACGAAAATGCCTTGAAATTACAAGAGAATAGTTTTCCCTGGTGTTCTTCATTTCACATGGTATAAGAATTCCTGAATATTTTCATTCATAACATTTTCTCTGAACAGGTGAATGCTTCAAATATCGCTCCAAAGTATTACGAATATGCGTATAAACTGGGAGTATCTCCAACCGAGAAGAGCAAGTTGCAGGCTGCTTTTGAATTGCACACACGCTTGTGCCATGTAAGTTTTCTGTTAACCCTGCAACATTAACATAGCTATGCATGGTGACAATGAAATTTTGTATAGAATGTGAATTTCAGTTGGTAGTATATACGATTGCATATTCGATTAAAATGCAAGTTGTTTAGCTCAAAAAATAGCAGTGTGATGAATGTCTAAACTCACTATGAAGTAAATAAATCATCAATCGAATTTCCGATTTAGTCCTGAGTGCCCTTGTTTACGTCTATCGGTATTCTGTGCATTCTGACCACCAGACCAAGTCATGCAACCCAATTGTGAATTATCACTGATCAGGATTTCAGATAGAAGGTTGTGCGTGTCAACAGACATGAGATTCACTACGTGAGCTCATGATATTTTCTATAAGCTCTGCTTAAATTTAATGTGTTGGCAAACAAAATGACACCTGCATTTCCTAGATGCAAAGAAGAATTTGCTTGAATCGAGTCCTTGTATGGCCATATTCTACTTCAAAACAGTGGTAGCTTCATCATGACACATTTCATCATTACACCTTTCAAATAAGAGAAATTAAATTTATTTTCAATGTGATACTCTTATTAATGTCGGAGCGTTAACGCCAACAAAGTCTAGTCACAGAATGTTTGTATCCACAAGTAAATGGTGAAGGAAGTTAGCATCACTTAACATTCAAGTGCAGTGTGACAGAAAATCGCCATGGAATACATGAGTTGATCAATGTATTTATTCCATGAATGCTGAAAACGAAGAGTATTCAACGATTATGAAGCAAGTGGAGTATCATACCTCATTTAATCCCATCATAGTCACATCAAACACTACTGAAATGAAAAAGTGCATTGCGAACAACAGAAAACACCGTGGGGGGATCCTCTCAAATTCTGTTTGTATACGTATTCTGAAATGATAGTGAAGTAAGAGATTTCGTTTCATTGCCTTCACTGCTAAGCTATTCATTCTTCTATCAAGGAAACATAATTTGATTTCATCGATATTTCTAATAATTTTCCAGAATCTGTATTTTGCGAGGAAATCTGACCTTACCGACTACAGTAAAGTGGTAGAAATAAATGAATTGAAGTCAATCTGTCCATTGGTAAGTAGGTACAGCCAATTTATACATTTCCTGTATTTCAATGTACTTACTTTGATTTTTCTATATTTCACAATGCCAACTCATTAGGTAGGAATGTCATGGTTGAGGTCATTTGTAGACAGAAACATTGAAATTAACATTGTGAATTTCTGAGTCCGTCTTACAAGAGATTAGCTGCATGAAAATATATAACGAGGCATTCATTTTACAAACTGTATAGACTTCTAGCATCAGATGATCTGAATTTTGCGAATGTGGATATCAAATTGAACCGAGTGAATGGTGAACTGAGATTCGTGCAGCCAGTGTAACATGCGTATACTGAAATGCATAGTTACACTTAGGTATATGACATTTACATGTTTCAGTACACAGTCCTCTTAAAGCATGCAAAGCGATAAAGTACTCCAAGTAGAGAAATTTCAGATTTACTCGAAATTGGGTCAACTATCATTGCTGACTATCTGATTTTAAGGGAATAATAAACACCAGACAGACTGGCCAGCAATCTTGAGTGACATGTATGTGCTGTCAAGCTATTTACATTGGTCAGTTTCTGTTTCTTAAATTATTTATGCCTGTAACGGTGTCACGCAGGTGGCATGTTTCGATTTTGAGATTCTAGATTATGTGATTCTGAGGAATCCCAACTCATCTAAACACGTTTCACTATTTCAAATAACTTCAGATAGCATATAATGCCTTCAGTAAAAGAAATCGAAATAAACTACACCGAAAATTCAAAACAGATAAGCCAATGTTAGGACAGAATGCATAATGGAAACAGTCAAAGTATCCTGCACTTAGTAGTCACATAGTTGATGAAAACACCTCAGTTGTAGGAGAACCTTCATTCAACTGTGCAGAATAATATTGCTTGAAAGGAAGAGAGAGATGGATCTGCAAAAAATTAGGTCAGTAAATGAATTCAGTAATCTGAGAAACAGTGCATAGTTGTTTCTTTAATGTCATAGCACCACAATTCTTGTCTAAACTGATAAGGAAAGCGGTTTAGAAGAATTTCAACTCGGAGACCATCTTTTTCGGAATACGGTATTCTTTGAATATTTCCTAGAACACTGTCAGTCTAGCAGCCTTGTTTAGCGATGAAACAAGATAAACTGTCTAATCTTAAATCAAACTTAGGCTGACGAAACCTTGCTTTCAATTTCCTTGTGCGACTTAACATTGCTTCAATTTATATTCACTAGTCTTCCGTCAAATTTTACATCATTTTCATTAATTCTGCTGAATTCATCAAGTGTTTGTTTTTCTTCTACATTCATGTTAAGATTGATTGGAAAACGTTGTTTGCAAAATTGTTTCGACCAACTGGATCCAGAAGTTACAGCAAATTTTCAATAAGTATAGCGGACACAACAGCGCTGAAACATCAGTGTGCCTTACATGAAATTGAACTGTTAACGCCTACTGGTAAAAGGTAAGCTTCACATTGCTTCTACTGAACAGGGTTGAAGACATATTTTGTTAAGATATGCTCTACTGGACACAGTGTGGCTTCTCCTCTTACTGTAAAGTGAATTAAAAACTTGTTTTGTCTGAAGACAATAGAAATATGTTAAAATATTCTGAATTCAGTCACGGACTAATATCTTTTAGAGAAGCATAGAAAACCTGGACAGCTGTTTCGCACTTGTCTGATACTACTCATCATTACGTAACTAGTAGCATAACGAAACGTCGTATAACCATGGAACATCAACTCCGATTAATGAGTCAAAGATAAATACGTCTCAACAAAATCATTCCGACTTGATATCTTCTGTATTATTCCAGGATGTTCAACCACTTTCCATGCACACACTGACAAGTCGAGATATTCTTGACTTCGTCACATACTTTTCCGCTGTTCAAAGAAAGAAGCATACGATATTTGAAGTTATATGCAATACCCTTGTGAAGTGTACAGCTGAAACTGAATCCCAATATTTACTTTTATTCCTTTTCGACAGTGCAATTCAGAATATGGCTGTCATGGACTTCATGACATATCAGGATACCACTAATGAATCTGTGAAAAAAAGTTCAGAAAGTGCAAATCCTGAGATGGACCCACGTACGTTACGACTATGGTTTACATCTGTTGATGAATGAAGTAAATCACCTTTTCAGTGAAGATGTCATTTATTTTAGGATTGATTTGTGTACATTATTCTTGAAACATGTTGTGGTAGAAGTCGATGGTGCATGTGTGATATCTTACTGACTTGTTCGTTAAAAGTCATTCGCCTAACGTGTTTCAATTTGGTGTATGTTTCAAAACATTTCTGTGTCTTGTTTTTTATTCTGATTAGGGCTGAGTCCGAAATTCTCAGTGTTTTGTATCGAGCGGTTGAAAGAAGCATTTCCGTGGACTCTTGAAAGACATTACGTTGCTCAGTACTTAAAAGAAAGTCAGAGAAATGAGGTTAGTTGTTGAATTCATTTTTAGTTGCTTTTTGCATCTATTTGAGCCACAGTTTTCGAAATTATTTTCCCACCTAATAAAAAGCATCATGACAATGAGTACTTATAACAAGTAGGCGGAAATAAGGCTTTTCTGTCCATAAATATTGGGAGGAATAAGTTTAAAGTTTCCAATTAACCCTCTTAATTATTTATTGTCACATGTCAAGTGATCGCTGATGGAAAAGTCACCGAAGGCTGTGAAGTAAAGACGGTATAAAGATAAAGCTGACTGCTATAACCGGTTATACTCCCAACTGTGTCTCACTGGATTGTGCAAGAGTTGGTGAGTAAAGAGCTAGAAGACAAGAATACTTTGGGCTGACATAATGATAAGAACTTCTTGGATGACTTATGTCTAATGTCAAACGAACTAGAAGCTCTACAGGAGAAAACCAACTAAATGGCAGAAGCAGTATCAAAGATATGGTTTCAAGTGGACATGGAGAAGGCGAAGGTGAAGAAGATAATCAACCAACAGCAACGAGCACCAGTCAGTAACAACGAGAGAAATTTGAGGGAGTTCGCTGCCTTCACGTGTCTAGGAAGGATTGCCCTGTAAGCAGCTGAAGAGAAGGCGACGAAATAAAATATGGTACCATTATATTCTGCTAAATCTGTAGTTGTTGCTTTGTTCAAATTCATTAAGGGGAACAAATGTATGAAGGATTGTTTCATCGAGAGACGGAACGGATGAAGTGTCAGAGCAACCACTGAAATGGCGAAGCACAACCTTCATCAATCTAAAATCAGTTTGGAAATCTGCTACTCTCCACAGCATGAAGGACGAAATTCATATTTTCAGCACCATTGTTATATCAGTCAGGGAGTCACTTCTTCTTCTTGCATCAGAAACTTGCTCTGCGATTCATGAGGGGAATACTTAACAGGTTACTGCAGATTTTCATCAAAAGCTGCCTTTTCTGGTTCCATATTGCAGATCAGACAGCCGGCCAGAAATAATTATCGTCAAGGAAGTTTGGGAACGAACCAATCAAGAACTTGCTGCTCCACAAATATTCTGAAGAAAACGAAGATGGCTGCTTATACAAAAGCAGATTGGTTACACCATTAAGAAACGGAAAAGGCTAATCGCAGTGATGAATCATATGGGTGTTAAGAAATTCCTATTGGATACCATCTGATATCTGTCATGGATAAGGATTCATAAGGGATCTATTTCAAATATGCATAGGTAAGAGAAGACGAGCAAAGTAATTTTCCAGGGCAATGTATGGAACAATCTTGGAGCGCTTTTAAAGAGGAGGAAGTATGAATGGCCAAAGCAGTCTGTTAATGTTGAGTCTAATCAGGTAACACGAAGATTTGATCAACAACTGACATCGTTATTTGAATTTAAGAAAATGTTTCTTTGTTTCACATTTACCATACGACTGTCAGTCTATCTTTCAGAAGGTTCGCTCCTAGCCAACACTTCTCATAGTCTTCTTTCGTTACTCGGCCGACAAACTGTCCCCATCTTAGTTGGAATGTTTGAAAAAAAGAGCTTTATGATAGAAGATAATTAAGCGAAAACTGACTTGTCATATCGCATATAAGTGAGGTCTCTCCATTTATAGTGTGCGCATTTATACTTCCTCTTGAAGATACCTTGTTACATGCCGACTTTCTACAGTTGAAATTTAAGAGCATTTTCAAAATTCACTGTTTGTTGTTCGGAAAATGTGCCATCTATCTACATATTAACACCTGTGTAGAGTTTAATTCAGCGGCTTTGAAAGGAAAGTAGTATTAAAAACCTGACAAGCTGACACCAGTTAGGCAGTCTTTGAAAACATATTTATGGAAGGCACTTGTGGTACATGCTAGGCAGGTTAACATAATAACTTTTTCTGTTGATCGATCACATGTAATATTAATATTCTTTTGCATTCCGAGTGGAACACAGAGCTTCAAAAACACATCTCCACTTTGTTCCATTCTCTGCTGTCCTCCTCAGCTGGGTCCGCGATTGCCCATACTCTCTCGATTCCTGCAACATAAATGACCTCTTCCATGTCACTCTAGCACCGAAGACCAACTCGCCGCTTCTCAGAGGGATTCCACTCGAGCAGTGGCCTGCAATAGGCATGCCTCAATGTATGCCTGATCCATCTCCACTTTCTTAGAAATATCTTTGAAAATAAAGATCTTATTTGGCTTATTCCCAGCCAGGATTTCTTGTTTCTTATTCTTTCTACCAGCTGGCCATTTGATCTTCAGTATGCAGGCAGCGAAGGAGGTAACTGTTGCTATAGGTCTGAAGTAGCCTGCTGGAAATCCTTTTCGTGACACGCTGGTCAAATTTGCGACCCGTATAGAAGAAATGATTTCATATTTGTGTTGAAAATCCTAATCTTGTTACTCATACTGATTCAGTGCAGAAGATTTCTTGACCGGTCTCAGGTTGATGAAGGCGTATCTTGCCTATGCGAATCTGGCTGGTTTTGACATCTTCATCCATGCCATCCGCTTATGGTTGAAACCATGCTTCCTAGATAAGTGAAGGAGGTAACTTCTGTCAGATCTCTCCCGTTGGTGGTGATTGTTATTGGTTAATGTTGTTGTGGTTCTTTGGTGAGCTTCATCACCTCTGTCGTCTCTGTGTTCACCTGCAGTCCTGTATTTGCTGCCAGCTTCTGCTGTCTTTTCACTTTCCACAGTCTCTGACATAATCCATCCCACCACAACTAGGAATATCATCATCGGTGATGATGGGCTGGCAGCCTTCTCTTACCCCTGCATTCACTTCAAGCGCCTCACTGGATTTTCCGTTGTAGATCACCTGGCACGTGTCGTCGTCATATAACCAGCTGTAGAATGAAGTTGATAAAGACTTGGGCAATGTGACGCAAAGTGTCGAGGTAGTCTGCAGATTACTTCCCGGTGAACGTTGTCTGTCGAAGGCATTTTCGAAGTCGATGAGTGCGTTTGAGGTAGAGGTTTGACTGCCATTCTATGCTTTGTTCTGTGATGACGATGCGTACTGTTGCAATTTGATCAGCACATAATTTTCCTTTCCCGAATCCAGCTTATTCTAGGTGGGCGGAGGTCTGTATCCATTGCATCTCTTATTCTCTCCAGGATTATGTGACTTAGTATTTTACTTGCTGTGGACAAGAGCGAGATTGCTCGTCAGTTCTCGCAGAGATAGGCGTATTAGCCCTTCTTTGGAAGTTTGACGAAGTAACCCTTCTTCCAATCAATATACACCTTTCCTTCCTTCCTAACCTTTTGCAATAATGGTGGGAGCACATTTGATGCAGTCTCTGGGTCCGCTTTTGGTGTTTCAGGAAGAGGTGGACGCGGCCTGGTCCTGCAGACTTCCTGGCATTCAGGATTTCTTCTCTCGTTGAGGGAGTGATGTCCTTCGACAGTTGTGTGCGTGCTGTCAGTAGTGGTGGTATTTCTGGTCGAGTTGCCGGTGGTTGTCGATTCAAGAGTCGTTTAAAGTGATCAGCACATTGTTTTATCTACCTCCTCTCCTTGCTAATCAAGTTCTTATGATCACCTTTTATTGGTTTCATCATCTGGATTGACCTCTTTCCATGTGGAGACCGGGTTATGTGATATAATGTTCTAAGGTCTCACTTACCTGCGGTCTGCTTGCCTGTTCTGCATCGGTTGCCGGCCAGTGTATCATAGAATTGTCTGTCGCCTTTATGAGCACTGGACTTGAATAAATGTGTGCATTTAGCTCTATCAAGGTTGTGTTTTGTCTTGAACATTTATTAATAATCTATGATGAGCAGTGACACTGATGATGTGAGTGAGAATGATTGTGGAACACTCATCTGTGAATTCATAATACGCTGGATCTCGGACATTAGAATGAGCTTAACATCTTTCAGCCTCTCAAAATTCTCTGCCAATAAGTTAAATGACATTTTTTCTAGACTGTGGGAATAATAATAATTATTGTTTTTATTTCCTATGTGTTTCCGGTGGAATACAGTGCTTCAAGTTTGAGTTCTTAAGTTCACGTAGTAGTAGTGTTGTGTTTTTCCGAGGTGAGTTTACTAGCCTCACTCCTGAAATTCCCTCTTTTTGAGGCCTACTACTGGAGTGCTTCAGCCATTGACTGAACTCTGGATCTCTTGAGTGATTGGCGAACAGTTCAAGAGTGAACCACCGATACACACAAAAATTAGTATTCATCACCAATTCGTATTTAGTAACAGATCCAACTCGTATGCTACACTTATTGTGTTTTTTTTACTCATCTCAAAACACAGGTTCTCAATATGGTTAATGAGATCAAGAAGACTTTGTATGATTCATTTGAAGAGCTGGCATGGTTGAGTGACGAATTGAGAAACTTTGCTGCTGACAAGGTTTGAATTTATTTGACTGAAATTGTATTTAATTAATTTAACAAAAATAAAACTTACAGATTTCGTTGATAGAAACCTTCGCTTTGTTCGATGGTGTGGAAACATATGAAGAGAAAGAAAATCTTTCTACCATATATCGAGTAAGTCAGACAAGGCGGTTCATGTTTTCTACTAAGTTTCATTAAAACATGAACTATTCTCAATAAGTAGATCGCAGTGGGACACCTGTTCCACTGAGGAATATTAAATCAACGACAGAGTTTATCTTATTTGTAAATTACTTAGTATATTGAGTTTGACATGAATGTATTGGCTGCAATTCAAAATTCCAGTGGATCACTGTTTACCCGAACTGACAATCATACTAACTTACGATCTGTGATGGAATAAAGCACGTGTACTTGAAATTCCCGGATAATAATGAAGATATAAATGCTTAGTTGGAGGTGTAATTGTTAATTTCCATAAAACTGCTAATATCAAGTGCTGATTCATTGTGCACCGTATGTACATGCGTCTAACCTTGTAAGTATACAAAAGGGAAACTGATTTTTCCTCTGGCCGCCTCAGCCGCCTTCTTTTGGATTATGCAAAGTAGATTTTGTTCAGCACGCATTACGATGATTAGATGATACTTATTTCATGATTAAATTTAAACAAAATCGTGAAATGAAATGTGTAAATTGTCCAGTAATTTTCTCAATTTCATGAAGTAGAGAAACTGGAGAGCACTTCTTCCTGACTGACTGACTGACTGACTCGATGAAAACTAAAAATACCACTGGTTATCACCGACAACTGACCACTGGAAGACAACACTGAAGACAGACTTAGAAAGCAGAATTTACTATTCGTCCAGGAAGAAGGCCAGTATAATATGAAATTGCTGCCATTTATCTCGTTACTTCCAGTGATCAGTGCCTTACAAGTTTAGTGCACCAGAGTGGTTGCCAACAATGCAGCATGATATGAATAAAAATCCAATGATAAGGCATTCGACGTAAGCTGAGACCCGGATATTTGCAACTAGACCGTAGATGTTATGGACCTCCTAGAATAATTTGAGCGTCCAGTTAGACTGAGATAATTTTAAGTAGTTTATAAGACCAGTATATTTAGTTGATACACTGTATGTGCCTCTTCTCCGTCTTAATACGTATACACTTGGATATCTGTGACTACCCGTTAATCACATTCTCACAAGTTATTCAAAAATTATATTCACATTTTACTGTCTTATCTAACTTTTCGAAACAGTTACGGTATCCAATTAGTGAAGACACCTACATTCTAAATGAGAATTACGCTCTCAAGGCAAACGTGCTCGACACTTATCGAAAAGCAATATTTGGTCTGGAAGCAAAGTAAGCTTTTAATATTTTATACGCATAACTGTGACTGTAGAATCTCTAATAAGCTAAATAAAAGGAGCAGCCTCCAGAAAAAGTAAAACTGCTGTACAATCGCATATATACAACGGTTAAGACTCTCGCCAACCATGCACATGGCCCAAGGTTCGATCAATCGCCGACGCACACACCTGTTAAATTTGGGCTACCAATATCACATGCTGAAAATTTCATACTTGTACCAAAATACTGTGTGGAATCAAGCTGTAATAATATATATATATATTACATCATCATAGCAATAAAAGTAATGTTTCCAAAGATTAATCGTCCTATTTGCAAGATTTCGCTCGAAAACTGTGTAACACTTAGAGTAGTCATTGGGCAAAAAGCTTAGTGAAATTTGATAAGTTGGGCGACATGCCATAATATAGGTGTTTTAGTACAGCTTAGCTGAAATGATCGACGCCAAGTGACATATTAAGTTGTGTTTTCTTGGGGAAAATGAATTATCCCTTGGATGTGGAACTCCGACTGGAAGAGGCTGGATTCAGGAGGAGCAAAACATGTTCGGATCAAATTGCAACTCGACGAAAAAGAACACAGAATGGCAGTGAACTGTCATTCTTTAATGGCGGCCTGTTTGACACCTGGGCTACCTTTCGTACATCTACATATTTGCATCTACCTCAAAATTATCTAATTTGAAGAGGTCTTCGATAGACAGCAGTGACCGTGGAGCGCTGTAGAAACCACTTCACCACTGGAGTGTGCAGGACCCCAGACATTTTTTCAGCTTCATTCAACAGCTGGAAATATAACAGTGCGACGTGTCAGGTGGTTCACAACAGATAGCTCAACGAAGGCTCTGAACTGAGGACAGAAGTAAGACAAGAGTGCCCAACATAATCACCAATTATATTCTCCCTTCCAATGTACTAGATTATGCAAGATTCTGTTAGTCGGGAACGGAAAGCCAGGAAAAGGTGAACTTATAATAAAACTCTAGGAGACCTGGACTACCCGTATGATTAATGTCTAGGGTCACACGGACTCAAAACTCTACAGCAGAAAACCAACTGAAAGGCAAAAGATGCATCACAGATGCGACTTCAATTGGGCATAGGAAAGGTGAAGGTGATGAAGATAATCAGCTGACAACAAGAACAACAAGCACCAATCACCATCAAGTGGGGAAATTTAAAAGACGTCACTCCCTTCACTTATCTGAGAAGCATTGTCTCAACTAAAGACCAACAGAAAACAGTTTGGATTCTTAACACCAATGTTATGTTGGTCATTCCTTCTACACAGGTCAGAAACTTGCACTGCTCGTCATGAGAAACATTTCCAACAGGATACTGCAGACTTTAATGAACATCTGACTTCTCCTGGTCTTTATTGGAGGTGAGAATAAAAATAATTACTAGCAGTAAGCTCTGTGAAGAAACTAACCATGAAGTGGGTGCTCAACAAATATGCAGTACGAAAAGGAGATGGACTGGATAAATAAATGAGGAGAGCATCGAATGACGCCGTGCACTAGACCATCATTCGAGTTGATCCTGAATGATAAACAACAAGTTGGGCTGAGGTTGAAATGCAGGCAATCGTATGAAGAGGAGATGAGATACAACAGACAATCCTGGGGCCAGCTGCAGAGGATCGGCTGAAACAGGACAAATTGGAGATCTGTTGTTGAATGCTTAGGTTCCACGCGGAACACAAGAGAACAATAATAAGATAATAATAGCCAAAGTTGAAAGAGGGTCAAATTATCACCAGCCTTATGAACAGTAGTAATGTACTAGTGGGAATAGAGAAACAGAATAAATTTTGTTTTTTAATATCAGAAAATTACGATTAACAAACACTGAGTACTAAGTGTTGAGACAAATAAGTTGAGTATTTCAAATATGGATTGTCATAGCTTCTGCAGTCTGTGTTTCTTTTTGAACTATTTCCACATGCTCTGTGGATAACTCTGGGGTTGATTTGCCTGTTCGCTCAGTGTCAAGAATCCTCTGAGTGTTGCAGAATACAGCTGAGGAGGTCGAAGTGATCTAAACGCCTGAAGATAGTTGTGCTCATTTGAGGTGGTACTCATAAACAGTGCACCTAATTTGACTCAGCACTGAAAGGCGTAGCCGTCTGAATTTCTGACGGGACAATTGCATGGACTGGCATCAAGCAGATCACATATAGCGATGAGGGCGATTCTGGTTTCTAGGAGAAACTGAAGTGAAATTTGATCTGCAGCTTCACAATTGTCAAAAATGCTGAATGTTGTTTATTGCTAATTTGGAATTGGATTCACGTAACATGTCACTTGTCTCCTGAGTTATTTTAAATTCGTCACTTTGTCAGAAACAATCATACATCTGATGAAATTTTATTTTTATTCTCTTTGCACAGATTGGATGCGCAAGAAGCAACCTATATACCGTCAGCCTCCTATTGGCCCACTGGAAACCGCATATCTATTAATGGTGCTATGATGAATCTACCGATTTACCACGATGATCAAACAATTTCCGAAAAATATGGGGGATTGGGTTGGCACATAGCTCATGAGTTATTGCATGCTATTGATACATCCGGTACTAAACGAACCAAAATGAGTTTTCAATGTAGTTGTTAACGTACCTTTGTTGTCATGTATTAAACTGACAGACAGTTTTAGGGAAAATATCCCAGATTACAGGCGAAAATTAAGTTGATTCCCTCATTCAAAGTGCTCGTATTTTCGTGATCTGGTTTCAGTGAAATTGTGGTCATCATCTCCAATGTGGTAATTTGAAATTTAGTAGAAATGTGACTTTCTGTTGAACCGCTGGAAATGTTTATTCTTTCAGATTGATTTCTCTTAGTCCCTTCACTAATATTCGTTCAATTTCGGAGACTGACATAAGACTTCAAGTATGACGCTTGAACCATCATAAACAGTTAGTTTACAGGGTGACTTCACTAGGCTTACATCCAACCTTTCTTCCCTACCTCACCACTAACTAGGCGAAGCTTAGGAGTGCATTGGGGTCTAGGAATCAGACTGTCACCGGGAAGGTGAGTGGTGAGCCTATTACGATTGAACCACTGATAAAGCTTCGTTTTTTCATTGATTATATATTGAAAGGGAGTTGTATTAGTTCACTGAGTGCTTCACTGGAAACTTGAAGATGTCAAAAGCTCTTCTCTGCATTGGTGTAACTTAGTGTTGCTCAACAGCACTGGAAAGATACGGCTGCCATATTGTCTGATTTCTTTCTCAGCCTTATATGTTGCTTATTGGTTATTATCTAAACTGAATCGTCAGAGGCATTAGAAGTGTCAATCGACATTAATATTACTGTTATATTTATTATTAACTTAGGTTACGAGTGGAACATAGGGTTTCAACAGCACATGGCACCACGGTTTCTCAGATGCTTTTATCTCCTTTTCACACAGTCTCTTCAGTACCAACTTCGGACAGACGCCCAACACATCCTTTTGCATTTTCGATGCACTCCAGCGATGATCTGGCAGGTGATGCCATTAGATGGCCTCCTCAGTCTGCCTGATCGATCTCCGTTTAGTACAGAATATTTTTCTTGATTGTTTCGTTGCCAAACTTCCTTGTGGCCAAATCCCTCTTATTAACAACCTGGTCTTCATTATGGAGTCAGAGTAGCCAGCCTTGATCACAGTCTGCAGTATCCTATTGAAATTGACTTTCGTGACTCTCAGAGCACATTCCTGATCCTTTTCGAAGAACCGACTCACCGACATTGGTGTTTAATATACGAATTTCATCCTTCATGCTGTGTAGTGCATAAAATTTCAAAATTGATTTCAGAATGATGAAGGTGAGCTTTGGCCTTTCAGTTGTGGCTTGTTCTGACATCCTCATACGTTATGCTGACCTGTAGTTAAGACGATGCTTTCTAGTCATATGAAAGAAGTGACCTCTTTCAAATTTCTCCCGACGATAGTGATTGGTGCTTGTTATTTTTATTGTTGTCGGCTGGTAATCTTCATCACTATCATCTGCTCTATGTCCACTTGAGATCACTTCCTCTCTTCCAGCGTCTTCTCCCAAATTGTTAGCTTTCACTGGTAAGTTTTTGAATTTTCGTGACGTCAGACATAAAGCGTCTGCGATGTCCAGATCTTCTAGAGTCCTCTTATCAGTCCGACGTTATCTTGTCTTCTCTCTCCCTGCTCGTAGTCTTTCACATAATCCGGTCCACCACAAACAGGGATATCATCAGTGATTGCGGGCAGCAGCTTTGTCTTACTGCTGTCCTCACTTTAGAGGATTCTCTGAGTTCTCATTTCTGGATCACTTGAAGTGCTGTATTCTCACATAGTTGTTAAGTGGCCAACATGGTTCACACTTTCTCTGTTTTATTCTGATTCAGTCTTTCACAGTAACATTTTAACTGGTGTATTAAATTATGACTAGTATCGTCACCTCATTTGCGTTTCTTGGCGACTAAGGCAACTGTTGTCATGTCATTTCCTCCGTACTACAGTGAATTTCAACCATTCCAAGGAGCATGTTCATATCACTGACCTTATGGTGTATTCAGTAAAGTACAGTTCCATGCTAGATTCTATTGTCCATTCGGGTATCTAGCAAACAAAATGATGATATCAATAAAATGCAACAAACTATGGAAGTTAGTCTAGTAGAGTAGACTTTTAACAACTTTTGAATCACATCGTAAACGAAAACTGCAATATCATGGTTAAAAAATACAACCTCAGAGAACATTCAAACCACAGCAAAGGGTTGTATTCGCTTGATGCACTCAACACGTTTCTCATTCAAACTGAAGTTACGAGCAAGCGTATCAACTCAAATAGACAGAAACCATCTTCTCGACTAATTCTTACCAATGCCATTTTCGGTAGGAGTGATAAGCCCTTAGTAATGTGATGATTTTTCTAAGAAGGCAAGGACAACAGTAGGAGGGGTTTGAAAATGTCTCACTGATGCATTTCATCTAATTGTATGCAACTGATTATTAAGATTCATTGAAAATTACCTTATTATTTCGGATATTTTCCTCATATGCGTGAACTCAAATAGCTCAGACGTATTAACCCGTCTGTTACTCATAAATTCCAGAATTATGTTGCCTAATCATTCAGTGTGTGCTTACTGGCATAATCAAAATCATTTGTCACATTCCCGTTTGTGGTTTGGAAGCCACTGATCACCGATTATCTCATAGACAGTCTCGCTCATGTAATGTACGAAATTGTGTGTCATGGTGAAGAATAATGCAAGTGGCATTCACAGTTTTAGTGTAGTTTACACGTAGCTTACATATATGCCTGAGTGACTTCTAAGGCACCCTGAATTGACTGCTACAATGTAGTTAAGATTCGCCTCCAAGAGAATATTCGTGCAGTGCATTCTGCCTTGTAAATCACCTTTCAGTCAATATGCTAAACTAAGTTGCTGATAATCGACACTGAATATGAGGTGTCAAGGAAACATAAAACCATGCTAAACTTATTATTGTACTACTGAACAAAATAAATCAATTAACATAAATCTAACTACATTTCATGCATATCAAGGTATACTTGTCGATGAGAATGAATATCAGAGGCCTTACAATACATCCTACCATGGATTTCTTGCAGTCTTGAAGCAAACAGAATGTCTACGCAAACAATACAAAAATTACAATTATACGAGTGAAAAGGTTTGTCGTTTGTGCTAAATAAAATATTAAAATTCGTCAAATTACCTTTGTTTGTTTATGCTGTATGGAAAACAGAAAACGCGTAGATTATGTTTGGTCATTATTATTAGAAGAAGTGCAAGCACTTTTGAAATTGCTTATTTTCTAAATTTGTTTAAATCCTCGTGAATGCAGTGTGCACAAACTGAGAGTTCTCCAGTATTTCACTCTCATCTTCCCTATTGTTCACTTTACGGAAACAAATCGATTCGTCTTTATTACATATATTTTCTGAGATAGCATTGCATGATCATTGTTCCACAGATACGACTAGGTATCATAGGAACAATTTGAAAAGTTCATTTGCACTAAGCGAGCTTGATATTGACACCTACGTTTCATCTAAGTCATGATACATGTGTCCTGTAGAATTCTGTGTTAATCCAAACTACTTCTAAGTGTTATGGCCTCTGATAAGCATATCCTGAGGTCATTGGAACACAACAAAACGTCTTCAGCTTGTTTGACTGTGCTACACACACTCGTATGAACTCTAGAATTCATAAAATGTAAACTTGAATGACTCCTTCTTTGTATATTCAAAAGTGATGTCCTTCCATATCATTTACTAATATGCCTATTTTGAATTGTCAGAGTGCAGCAATTGGAGCTCTCGGTGAAATTCTGTCAGATAACGGTGGTCTGAGGATAGCATACAAGGTAAGTGTGTTATTCCTTTCGTAATGTCAGCAATGTATACAGTATGATAATGTCTCTCCTGATATCATTCACACTGACTGTCAACATTTAGACCCTTTTTCACTTTTGTCACTTTCAGTTGGAGTTTATTAGCTGAATTCCAGGAGGTGAAATTTGTAGACACTGATCTTGTACTTGTGGCAAATGTTCCACTATGCTTCTGATCGTTTTTTAAATGAACCGCAAGAAATAATTTACTTAGTTTGAAAGTAGGGTATATTTATCAAGAATACAGCGTGTCTACGAGACTTTGAGGAGGCTTTACGCGTCGTCAGCAGGAACACTAAAGTATGAGTTAGGCAGAAGACTAACATACTGGATGTGCCCCAAGAGATGCATTTCATTACCACATGAACTAAGTCAAAGAATCACATTATTGTCACACTCATGACTTCAATTGTTTTTGAATACATAGGCGTCAAACATTAAAGGCTAAGACACTGTCTTCGAACAAGTTGTCTAAATAGACTGGAAGACACAAGTAGTCGGTTTTATCACCAAGTACTGATAGTTAATGAACACTTACATTTGGTTAGTACAGTTTATTAAGACTAGTTTTCCTGAAAGCCCAAGTTATCAGGTTACTAGAACTGTAAATAGTGAGATAATGAAGTAGTTGCAGTGACTGGACATAGGCTGCTGAGTTCATGTGGAGAACTTCTAATATGTGCTCCGAAATTTCTTCGAGGAGCAAATCGAACTTACCACCCTCCCCAAACTAGACTTTATCGCACTCAAATAAAAGCATTCCATATCATGAAATATCCCATCAAAGAATACATTGACACAATTTCTCTTTTACTTAAAATAAAGTATGCAATTTACCAGTCAACAACACAGGGTAATTAAGAGAGAGAATCAATGCTGTAATCACTCTCATTTACTTGTCAAAGTACGAAGACTAAGACAGGTTTATTTGTGAACTGAAAATACATTTCTATGTGCTGTATTAACCATTCCCTGTACATAGACCTCCAGAAGGTTTCCGCATTAGTGGGCCACTTAACTCTCATGATTCACTGCTAATTTAACTTGTAAATACGATCAGCTTGAGAAAAGCATGGCAGTAGTGCTGTATGTCACGCATTGGCAGAAGTTAGAATTCGTCAGCTTTTGAATACTGTTCAAATTGCTGAATGGCCAAGAAGTCTGTCTTATAACCCGAAGGTCACTAGTTTGAACAATATCAATAGAGTCATGAACGTGCACTGCAAAACAGCCCAAAATAGGATGCAACATTTGTCCAGTCCTGCCTAGTTCTCGACGGTTCTCTTAGTTCTGTCTATTGGTAGTATATTTATGTTGGAAGTGTGATGTATTAGATTTCATTATTATGACTAGAAGTGTTTCAAAACTTATGATCAGTTTATTGAGAAATACTTCATATGTCATTCACAAACTTAACACTAGAACTGTTTTAAATACATGAATGACAGAATCAGATTTATTCTGAGGCCGATTTCACCATTGATCATGGTGATAATGCGAATGCATACTATTTGACGACATTATTGAAATCACCAAGGCTGACAAAATTCCTCTCAAAATTATGTCAAAATCTATTTGAATAGCAAGTGAGTCTAACGGACCGCTGTAAATGCAAAGTGTTTCAAACCCGTTTGAATTCATCACCCATAGGCCATCACGCCGGTGTTGAAACACAACTGCTAAGAATTCACAGGTTGATATACAGCCTTGGTTATTGACTTCTAGTCATAATGTTCTCTCTTGTAATTTATTCATTTCAGACACTGCAACGACTGACGAGAAACTTTAGAAATGGTGCTGATGAAAACACGAACTCTTCTTTAGCTTCCGAAAAATCGTTTTTCTTCACTTTTGCTCAGGTGTGTGGCTTTGTTGAGTTTGCTCTCATAGTTTTCTTCCAAAACTGGTAGACCACTGAGTATATTTTGTAGTAGGAAAAACTGACTCATGATAAGACACTGACAAGTATCATTTTCATAATTATTCATACTTTGTGTTTCGAGTGGAAGACAAGGCTTCAAAAGCTCATCCTTATTTGTTCTATGTGGCCTCTTCCAGTGGGAACCACGATTTGCCACAAACTCACTTCCTTTCCATATGATCCAGTTCATTTCACCCTTTAGTCATCTCTCAGCTCGCAACTCTCTACTGGGGTTCAACTTGATGTCCTTCCTGGTGTATGATGTCATTCAGCAATCTTTTCTGCATATGTACAATCAGTCATCATTTGCGTCTGCGTATTTGTCTGACAATAGGTTATATTGGTTCGTCCGCTGCCTGCTACAGTTCTGTCTCGCCTACCCTTTCACGCCAGCGACCTGATTATCAGTATTCAGTGAAGTACCTAGGCATTGATAGAAGCCTGCAGTAGCCTGTTTTAAATGGCTTCCATATTGTGCACACCGTCTTCGAATCATAGTGCATCCCTAACTTCAGTGACATTAGTGTTGAAAATTTGAATCTTCTTCCTTAAGGTGAGAGCAAAATATTTCCACATTGATTTGAAGATACTGGAAAGTAAAGTAGATAGATCCTTGTGCTTGGTAGTACTCGATATCTTATGGAATATATGCTAAATATTTTGATCCACTATGTCAGTTGATAGATATTGGAATGGAACTGTGATGCCAGACATGCTTTCTGTGTTCACAGCTGTTTGGATGTGTAACTGAAACGATAAGAATTCG
Source organism: Trichobilharzia szidati (assembly GCA_944472155.2). NCBI lineage: Eukaryota > Metazoa > Platyhelminthes > Trematoda > Strigeidida > Schistosomatidae > Trichobilharzia > Trichobilharzia szidati. The sequence goes on from OX235272.1 coordinate 34,534,105, forward strand.
ACGCCTCAGATAAAACAAATACTAGTTGATTATTTGGCATTAGATGCATTGAAAGATTACTCAGGAGAATAGAACAGGTAAGGATAGAAACTACGTGATAAACTGTTATGTTTACAACTTAGTCTTGCTCAGGGAATTAACTTAAATGCCTCAAGCCTATGTTAGCAGAATCTGATAAGTCATTCAGATGCTTCTCACTTGTGCGAAGAGATATGCATTAGACCGTTTTCCTAGATGTATATATGAAATTGGTTTCATCATTGACAGGTATGAATAAACCACTCATGAAATTTTACACTGAGTATCAAAACATGGGAAAGCATAACAAATGCTCATCTGCTGATACCAACATAAACAATTTAGACAACAGTTTCATAAACACCAGCAGTATACTTCTTTTCTTGAAATGCAGAACACTTCGAGTTATGCCAAGTGCCGTGAATCTAGGAGATTTCACATTGTAGGAGATGCTCTAGTATAGTCAAATCAAACTGTTAAGCATACGGTGTTTCGGAGAGATGGTTGTGTTGACCCTGTGGAATATGCTTTACTTCTGATTCAGAAATTCAACCAGTACATCTTCACTCTGAAGGCTATTCTGTGTGGGCATTCTGATGTGACTAGCTAAGATACGCTCTCATTTCGAAACATAATTTCACCACTTTCTGTAATAGAGCGCTTAACGACTTTGAAATCAGTCAGAACTGATGAGAAGTAAACTTAACCTACTTGGTCGTTTTATTTGAACTTATCTCGCAACTTGCTGAAATCACTCGGCTATCTAATCTTCTACAGACGGTGATGTCTCGAATTCACTCAGTTGTAGCTTATTTTTACGGCCTGTTTGCGTTCTTGTAGAACACTCTGTACTCATGTGCACTTTTTGATGGCTTTCAACATACCAATTGCTCCGTTTTGAAAGAAGAAATACGTCTGGAGTCGGAGCATGTGGCAGGTTTGCTATAAGACGTAGATGAGAGCAGACTGGAAACTCTTTGGCATTTTTAAACACGTTATTATTTTACTGCTATTATTATCATGTCAATCGGTTCCCTAAACTATTTTATACACTGAATACAACGTGATTATCTGAAGTTTGTACCTCAACATATTGGAGTTAGGAAATAAATCATCTTTTGTTGATCTTATTTTTTTCAGACATTTTGTGAAAAGTATAGTGCAGATGGACTAATTGATCACATGACTAACGCTGATCATGTGTTAGGTCATTACAGGTAAGAGTTTATTAGAATTGTGAAAGTTTCCACGCCATTCCTCCAGTTCATCAGTTATTCATCAGCGAGTATGTGAGTGGATGTTGATTAATAAAATAAGCTGAAATTAAGATAAAATTGAAGAAAGCAAACGAGTGCCTGAGAATCTATCTAATACTCACTAGCGACTGGCCCTATGTAGGAAGTTACCTGAAGTTCCAGTAAGCAGTGTTGATCACCGGGGTCCACCAAGTTAAGCAAGGGGACAATTAATCGCCAACACACTATCTGGTGGTTGTGGCAATTAGTACTTTCCTGTTGACTGATTGGAAGTATGTGTCCAGCCTCAATTCGTATACCGGCTCCTGTGCAGATGCTTCGAATATGTCTAAGGATTTAACTTGCAGAAGTTTGAAGTAACGAACAAACTGGATTAAATAATAAGTGACACCCATTACACAAGAGGTGAAGTTCGTTCGTCCAAGTGGACTAGTAAATAGCGCTTTGGCGTTTGAAACGATGGGTACTAGATCCCAGCCTCAGTGGGAAGATTAATACTCACTGAGGAAAGCAGCCACATCGAAATGACGAGTTCCAAATAGGATTAAATGAGCATCTTGGATTCCACTGCGAGTCACCATCTACCAGATCACTTCACAGAATAGCTTCATGCTTGAAAAGGCGTTTATACACAATACAGAATTCTCGGTGACTCTCATTGTAGAGTATTCACTCCGCATATAGAATCTTTAAACGACGTAATAACCGATAATATGTCATGTGAAGCATGCCTCAATACTACTCTACAGTCTTTCTTCGTTTCCTTCGAAAATTTTCAATCCCTAGATAGAAAATTGCCTGAAATAATGCGCAAGTTGAGACTGCAACTCAGAGTGGTATTAAACAGTTGAAAGAGAATGAAACGGAATAGATACAATGCGTTTCGATGGGTGGAAAATTGAGGTGACTCAGTGATTTAAGCAGGCCACTTATATTGGAGGTTTCGATGAATTTAACACACAGTTAAAACTAACAACATCCTCTGCAGTTTTCTACATCTTTAACCGTATCAGTCAATACATTAACCCACTATTTCTTGTCCTCTTTATTTATTAGAGTAGTCGGTACCTTGTCAAATAGTAAAAGCTTCGCAAGAGCATACAAGTGTCCAGTGGACTCACCGATGAATCCAAGTGTAAAGTGTCATGTATGGTGAATGAATTAGTGTTCGTAGTTCGTGGTGAACGTACATATTCGTGCTTATACTCAAAAAGAAACTGAACTGTAATGCCGTCACACTCTGATTTATTTTTATCGAACTGTTTTTATCATAATATACTGATCTGAGTGAACCTGATTTATTTGATTACCTTCTGTTACCTATGAAATAAGGCGTCCCAATCATGCCAGCGTTTAGATAATTCAGTAGTGTCGTAAAAGGTGAACACAGTCAAATATTGAAGCCATAATCAATATTTATTTGAAGGAATCAAGTGCACCCCTAAGACAGTGAGCGAGTGACTAGTTTTTTTATTTTCCGCTTTACCTTGACTAACTGCTAACTCTTCTATATCAGTCTTCTTCGAAAATCTGAAAAGCTACCGAAAATGTCTCCAGTGACTTTATCATTTCTGAACTTACAGCTTCCACTTTGACTCAAGGTATCAATCATTTCACGCAGTCTGTTTCAGTAGATGGTAAGTATTCTCTCAGTGTTTAGCCAACTAGTCAAGGCCATCAAGTGACTGCCTATCAAAAGTTGTTGTCAGCATTGTATTCGTCCAACCAATTATCCCAGATATGAAATGACATACTTCAATCCTATCTTAGTCAAACCCTACCAGTGTTATAAACATAATATTGGCGATCTCACATTCAACTTTCTTATACCTACGAAGAGCAGTTTGATATGACGTGAACTATGCGTAGAATCATTGCAGTTTTCAACACTTACTTCACCATTATCAGTATAAATAACTGAAGACGATTTCAGAAACTTTGAAAGATTTACTAATGGTCATTAGAACAGTAATTTTGCGCTCTTCACATTATTTAAGTTCGAATAATTGGCCTGATATTTTGAAAACAACTGTTGTCATAGTACCAAAAATTTCAATGACAAAGCGTCTTGTAGCCTGCAGACGTAATGTTGACGCTGTCGTGTGATTCACTGTTGTCAGCAGACAGACACACTAACTAACAGGAAGATGCTTGCAACTGCCGAAGCTTGTGAAATCCGGCCTTGGTGTACAGAAGTAAATCGACATCGTTTTTAACCTACCATGGTAATATGACTTGCTTATTAACTGTTATTATTATTACTAATATTTTATTCCATATTTTGTTCTACCTCTTATTATTATTTTTGATTCACTTAAAACTGTCCTTTATCAGTACCATTTTCTTAACTCGTCGTAATATTACCATTATTATCACAATTACCATTATTATCAGTACTACTGGTTTTTCCATTCTTGACATATTCAAGTTCTTTTTCCCATATTATCACTATAACTGTTCCTTGAGGTACTGAGTTGAAAATAGGGCCTCAACAAAATATCTCCAATTTGTTCTATATTCTGTTGTTCTCTTTAGCTGACCATTTGATTGCCCCGTATTCTCTCATTTCTTCCACACACGACCAACTCCATGTCGCCCTAGGACACAAGCCCAACTCTTTGTTTCCCATTCAGATCCCACTCGAGAGACATCCTGCTAATCGCGTGATATCATTCGACGGTCTACTCAGAGCCTACGAAATCTGTCTCCACTTTCTCTCAAATATTTGTTGAACAACTGATTCTCGGTTGGTCCGCTCCCACAGTTTCTTCTTGCTAATTATTCCTCACCAGCTATTTGATCTGCAATTCGGAGCCAGCGAAGGCAGCTACTGACAAAAGTCTCCAGCTGGCTGTCGGAAATGTTTTGGTGACGCGCAGTGCACGTTTTTGACGTGAACGTCTTATTGACTGATTTGGAGAGGCGGCTTTGAGCATATCTGAAGCTTGATCACCTTTGATTTCCAAATTCATGAATACGGTTTTCTTTTGCACTGAGTCGGTGACCAGTTTGGACTGCTTATCTTTCGTGTTTGTGTCAATACATCACTAAGGATGACCATTTTCTGAAAGCGTGCCTTTTAGGAAGGCAAGTTCTGGATCAACGCGGTCAGAACTACAAATGCTTCTTATTCTAAAGCAGAGCGAATTAATTGGGTTCTTTTTTCTGGATATAAACACCAAGTTATAGAATTTAGTTAGGTGTCCATTCAGTGAATGTTTCCGGTGGATGCGTCTTTTGGGAAGTCCGTCATTACGTCTAATAATGCACACATCAATAAAGGGAATGCTTAGTTCAGATTCCTTTACTTTGGTGAATTGCAAAGTGGGAAGACAGTTGTTGAATGCAAACAAGAGATCACAAAGAATTACGTTCTTAGCGCAGATAACGAAAGTGTCGTCTATGTATCTTCTATAAATGTCGAAGTGACCGATGGTTTGACTACGTTGGGAGTTTGCAGGCGTTGCCATAAAACAGCTAGTCAGCAATGGACTCAGTTGTGATCCCATCTCAACGCCATCTCTCAGTCTAAAAATCGCATTATTGAAAGTGAAATGAATATTCAGCGTGCATCTCAACAAGAGTTCTTTGAGATAGGTTGTCGGAAACCCTATTTCTAAACTACGTGCATCGATATAATCACGTATACATCAAACAGTTTCCATGAGAGGTACATTGTTAAATAGTGAAGTTACATCTAATGGGAATATGACTTTGTCTGAGATATTGAAAGCTTCAATAATCTCAATGAAAAACTTAGACACTTGCCTTCTAACTGGTTCCAGTATTTCTACCAGCCACTGAGCATTTCCGTGATAATGAGAACCCGCCATTTCGAGAATTATACGGAGGAATAATCCCGCTTTGTGAGTTCTCGGTAGCCCACACAAGCGTGGTATTATGCAGCCTACTGGTCAGATGTGTTCATATAGATCTGACGTGATTACGGATTCACTCCTCATTTTCTTTTAAGCATCGATCAGCTGCTTTCCGACTAGATGTGTCTTGCATCTTTCACCATCGGGTTTGATGGATTTTATTCTATCAGAAAGAATCACTGAGATTTTATCGTTATAATCTTGGCGATGCACTACTACAACACCTCCACCTTTGTAAGGGTGGCATATAATAACATCAACATTCTTCTCTGGTTCTTTAAGTTGATATGTATGGTGTTTGGTGAGAAGATTATTCGAGTTAGATTTCTAACTAGTAAACTGATGACAACAATCATCCGAAATTATGCCTAAAAATATTAAATTTCATCCTTCATCTCCTGTTGGTTACTCAGATTTACAAAAATAACCGCGTAACATAATTTCCTTTTGTCAATTAAAGCAAATGCTGATCATGCGTCTGACGCAAGTCTATACATAGATTTATGACAACTCGAAATAATGTTTCTTTCTCAGGGCTTTGTTTAAAATTTATCAAAGTGGATGGAAAACTCTTCAAGACGCCTTACGCTCTGAGTGTTGTTACCAAAATTGAGCATCCAAGTGTCAGTTTGCAGGACTTCACTGATTTCAAATTTGACAACGAAGTGACTTCAGACAGAAGACCACTGAAAACCAAAAAGTACTGGATAGTTATTTCGTTCTAGCTTGTGATTCTTCAGCAATGCCCCACCAAGACGCCTGTGAAATAGATGATAGGAAAAATAAAGTACATTCGGAAATGTGAATGTGTGAGTATAATATGATGGAAACACAATATAAGTGAAATGTTGTCAAAATAGTAGACTACATAAAATGTCAGAATATGATAACATAAAGCGAAATAAAATAAAACAGAAATGGAACATGGAATAAAGAAGGATAACAAGGATTTTGTGAATTAAATGGTAAAATCAAGACTATTGTATGGAAGAAGAGATCTCACAGATTGATTTGTACACAGTGTTCTGGCTTTGTGTTATGTATTGCCAAAGCCTCCTCTATATACAAAGCAAATATCATGATAAATTTTCCAGGATTATCAGACTTTTATTTCAGTCGTCCTTCTCTCTTCTTCTTCGTTTTCAGAACATTCACTCGTTCCACCCACACAGGAACTAACTTTCTAAAACTTTTCCAAACCATTTAGACTCATCTTTGTGAGTTTTATGACCCAGCGTTGATACACTCTTCTCTGCGAACTCTATATAATTACGAAACTATTCGAGGCTCAATACTAAAGTTTCACTAGGTTGAATTCACTCTCTAAAGATTGTTAAAACGAAAATGGAAACGTGACATGTTAAAATTTCTGGTCAGATTGCGTTTACGATATGGAATATGTGTGGAATTTGCAGTATTATCCTAAGTATCCATTGATATTAAGAATGCATATTGGTTGGATAATACCTGCACCTAAAGTACTAATACGCCTTCCATCTGAGTTTCCGTTGGAATGGATTGAATTTAGTTGTTCAAGTTGACGACTGATCATAAGTTCATAGCTGAAGACAAATAGAAAAGTAGTCATTTATTTCCGCGTTTTGGTATGTGCTATGAACGTTAATATTAATAATGAGTTTGTCAGAGAGAAGTGGCAAAGTATAAACCAATGAGACTGGAACATCTGAGAAGAAATTAAAGGTGACGAAGTATGGATAAGAAAACAAACACTAGTGTATGTGGATCTCCTTCATTCCCCTATTCAGTCAACAATTCTTTTGGATTGAATTGCCTCAGAGAGCCATATTATTCAAACCAGCGAAGATAACCCATAGAAACTTCAAGATAGTTTCTACTGATGACTTCTGTTTGACTCCCATAAAAGTGAGCATATCTTATAAAGCATATGTATGGTAACTTGACGAAATTTCTTGTAGTTATATAGTTCCATAGAATACAAAATATGAATATTCACCCTCGGAAGTCAAATTCGTCATCTTTTGTTCAGTTTCCACTCGAAGACCAGACGCATGATGTCAATCAACGGTCTGCCTAGCCTATGTTCAATCCATCTCGATTTTGTTATACCTATTTGTTGGGCGACAGGTCATTGGTTCGTTTGTTGACGGACTTCATTGTTAATTAATCTTTTCGGTCATCTGATGCTGATTAGTGTGTGATTTATGAACTACGCCTATATGAATGAATTTAATTCTTACTAGGTGTTTGTTGATGGTGTTAGTTTACACAGATGAATTTATTTGATCCACTCGCTTTCATTATACTGCAATGATTCTTTCTATCACAATGGCGCCCCTAGATATTTTGACTTTTCGACAGGATGAACCAGGAACCCTTCACCATCCAGACTTTTGAATCTTCATTTCATGAACGTTTGTTCTACCTGGGTAATTAAAATAATTGTGAGACATTCTAAGTTCCACTTCACACTGTGAATTGTTGATAGATTGCAATTGGCTTTGTACCTAGGTTTCTTGGTTGTTGACATTCATCGGTCAGAAAGGCATATCTACAATCTTGAAGGAACTCATGTCTCCCCCAAGATTCAAACCCATACCACCCATTGATGCGTTCAGAGATGTTGCTATTGAGCTAGTCGGGCTCGTGATCGCCCTCCTATAGGACTGTGTTGGGCATTTGGATTGTGAGTGTCATGCGTCTAATTCTCGATGTTGGTGTGGACTGAATTCTAACAGTCTATCATATTTGATTCATGCTTAGCTTTAATACTAATTAGCTGTAACGACGTGTCCCAGTGAAAGGTTTGTTTCAAGAAGTCATTCTGTTTTCAAGTTCATCTGTATATATATATATATATGGACTGTCTGCTATACGGGATACAACTAAATCCAAAGCTATCTTATCCGTTGGCCAAACTTTTTTCTTTAAACGTCACTTTGCCAGTTTTTGAGAACAATTTTACGGCTCCATTAATGTCACCGTCATACATCCTTTTGCTTGACTTTTGTACAAGTTTACCCAGTTAGAGGTAAAATCAGATTTTTAAAAAGCTAAATAAACTTGTGTCATCAACTAATATTACAAATGGTCATCGTCCAACCAAATTAACTATTTGACAATAAACGTTTGCGGTTCGCAGATCACATAGTTCCTGATGTAATTTTATCACAGATTGCTTTGGAAACTGATATTATTCAGCTAGCACACAATATGTGATCTGTCTGATACCGTGCATTGCATTTGCCAAAGCAAGCATAACTGAAATACGTTATGTGCTACTGACTGAATGATGCATGAGTAGCTGGGTAACACTCACATTATCCGAATCGAAGTAACCTAAACACTGAAGGACCATTTCGCCTATCTGGTTGGCGATCGTTACTGGATAATGTGGGTGTATCACTACTGATAGCCACAAATAGACGAAATGACCGCTCTGTGTTTAAATAACATCGGTCTGGTTACTGATCACTACTGCTGGATGTAACAGGTATCCAGCCGCTCACATTAAACAATCAGCAGTGTACAGTACCATACAATATACTTCACTCTCATTGTTGAAGTTTCTGACTCAGTGCAAAATAGACTTCTGATTATGTCTTCTGAATCTCTAAAGAGATTTTAATGCTGAAAAAGATTGCTGAAGCATCCTACGATGAAACTTTGTGAAAGCCTATTACTGATCTAAGTATTACTTAGGCTTTTTCAGTCCTTCAATATCATCCAGTCATATTTTCGTGTTTGATAGCATCGATTCATCCTATTTGATGGTGTATTTTACACCAACATTCAGTCGTTCAATGCGAAATAATATAAACCACAACATTTTGGCCAGCCAGGTCAGTTTAAATGGTAATACTGAGTAATTTCATTGTTTTGATAGAGAAAGAAAGATCGGATTTCCAGTATAAAATGATATCATCCTATTTCACAGGTTCTCATCAGCTGCAAACTACCTGAAGTTACAATGGTTATATAGATGATAATAACATACTTTAATGTTTAAGTGGTAGTAGAGAAGAAATACTATAAAACTGACACATCCAAAATGTAAGCATTACACATTTTAGTTTAAGATTTCACCATCAATTTATACGCTTTCGAAGTAGAAAAGAGGGAGGGAGGGGTAAGACAGAAACAATAACAAACAGTGTTAGCTTGTAGATTCACATAGCAACGCAAAGAACAAAAACGGTTATGGTGTATAAGATTGAGATTTGCTTAGTGAGTTGAGACCACTGATTTACATGACTAATTAATGTAATCGAAATCAAAATAGCGGCACTAAAGAGACCTTTTGAAAATAAAGGCATCGTCACGCTTAGACCCGATATAGATTCTGGAGTTGTTATAATGAATAAAACTGATTATGTAGATTAAATGTTGACAGTACCTAACGATGCCGAAAAATTTCAAGTGGACAAAATCAAGAAGGATGCAACAACGTCATTTGACAATAAAGTAAATAAATGCCTCAAAGAATTCCTCTTCAAGAAACTGACTGACAACAAAATTTGCAACGAACTCAGGTAAAATAATGGACACCTCTCGTTTCTTTACGGTCTGACAAAAATCCATAAGGCCAATGTGCACTTAAGATCCATATTATCCAATGATGAACTCACCATGCTACAAACTAGCTCGATGGTTAGCTGACTCATTGAAGCCAATTCAAAAGAAATTTGCAAATCACAGCTGGGAGGACACCTCTCAATTTTCTAAAGAAGTCGATCATGTTGATATATCAAATAAACTAATTGTGACATACGACATGAATGTCTTATTTACAAATGTATCAATGATGGAAACAATCTACATCATTCGTAAACAAACAGATCTATTACCATTACCGGAAAAGAGATGAAGAGCCTACTAATTATTTGCATAAAAGATATACAATTGAAATTTGACAACCAATTCCACTGACAAAATGACGGGGTCGCCATGGGTTCACCTCTGGGACCTATTCCAGTCGATATTTTCATGGGTTACCTCGAATAGATGCGTCTGAGTGATGCTGTCAATTAAGAAAATGTATCGTCAACATATTGATGATACGTTTGTTGTTTGTAACGACATGAGTCAGGCATCCGTATTATTTGACTGCCTTAATGAGATCCACCCAAACATTAAATTCTACATGAAATATGGACACAACGACAAGTTCGATTTCGTGGACCAATACGTAAAAAGAAGAAACACTGGAACGGTCGAAAACACGATCTACAGAAGAGAAACCTGGATGGGAAAATCTCTTCACTACAACTGCTTCTGCCCTATAAGCTATAAGCGCGATTATTAAGGACACAGTAAGACAGAGCCAGGGAGTTATTTTCGCCTAACAAAGTAGGAAGGGATTTAAGCTCTGTTGAAAAATGCCAAAAGGAAAACGTGTAACCCAAGGGATTTGTCCTTGAGTGCAGCAAAGAAAAGGACGAGAAGGTGAAGTATCCAACAGTTGAACAGAAGAAAGTATTCATTCTTCTCCCACTGAAAGAAGAAGCCGAGAGGATGGAAGAGCAACAGAAAGATGCTTCCTTACAGCCAAATTGGTAACGCTAAATAGCACTACATGCTCTATAAGCCAATCGGAACTGCATAATTACACTGCCGATGTTACATCCAACTGCATTTAGAAATTTACGTGCTCCTGCGGCATCAAGTATATTGAAAGGACACAAAGAAGGGCTTCTATCCGGTTTTCACAGCATATTACAAGAAACTTATGCTTAGAAAGAAACAGATATTTGCAAAGTGCAATTACCAGACACCTTGTGGATACGGGTCATTTCGTCGGGATTTCTAAATCGTTTAAAATATTAAAAATACAAAAGGCAGGGAATTTATTACGATTTACTGAAGCAATTGCAATCAAGCGTTTCAGACCAAACTTACGCACACAGAAAGGGAGTGTGGTCAATCAAAACAAGCTAAACAAATCGACTTAAACAGTGAGGTTCAGCGTTCAATGTTCGGTGTTTAATGCTGTGGTTAATGATTCTGGGTAATTGCCTAGCACTTGAATACGACGTGACTTTACCTCTCTAACCGGAAAATACCTATTTTGTGAATTATCCGCTTGGGAAACCTGATCTTCCTAGCCGGTGAATTAAATTCAACCATTACTTACATAACGAATCTCTGTGTGGTAAGTCCAGCTGTCTCGAACTACTGCCAAAGCTTCAGGTGCTATTTTTGTAGCAGCATCTTCCTCACTCGTTCAGATAAACAAGACTTGTTGGTCTACCACGTGATTGCTGTGAAGCCGATCATCCAGAAAGTACTAGGTAAAGTCGAAAACCTTTTCTTTTCCTTGTCTTGTACTTTTTCAGTCTTATTCTTTTTCTTGTGGGTAGATACTGTTGCACTCTTATTCTTATACAGCATAAGTTTTGGCGATAGTTAATATGGCTGTAGAAAGTAACCTTAGAAATGGCACCAAAACACCTTACTGTGTAGTCACAAGGGCTTCAGCCAGAGAAGGCAAAAACGCACGGACACCAACCCCAAATCGCATACCCATCCTAAAGACCAGTGTAGGACTCGTCTGTCCTGATACTATGCCTGCACTGCCACAGTCTAGTCCTGAAACGGCGCAGGCAATACTAGGAGGACAGGATACTACACCTGCACCAACTGAAAGCCAATGTGTGAAGTACAACAAACCTAAAAGGAAACGCTCAAGACGTCATAAGACCTCGAAGGCGTCACCAAGTAAGGGAGACGAATGCCAGGCGTGCAATATCATTGTTTCTAAAGCTGACTCAGCTTTCGAATGCAATTTTTGCAAACGGTGGGTGCACTGCCGTTGCGACAAAGAGGTACCGAAATCATACTACGAGTTTATGAGAAATAACCCGTGCCCGTGGTTTTGGTACATCTGTCCACTCTGTCGCCCTGGCGTAGTCACACAGAGCGTGTCTGCGGTTAGCAGAAACTTCACGCCGCCCTTGTGTCCCAACACGGTCTTATGTAGCTCCCCACCTGCTAACATCACATTGCCAAAACTTGGCATAGACAGTAAGAAGGACACTCCAGTCCTACTGACCGAAAATGCCAATTTTCACAAGGTGAAGATTCACAAGGTTGGACCTAAAACATTAAGGAAAGATAGAGTTAGAGAAGCACCACTTGCATCCACAAGCAAGCTTGGCAACACAATAAAGGCTGGCCAGAACCCGATGAAGCCTAAAGTTGCTGATGCTGCAAAGGAATACGAGAAGCCAAAGGCCAAACCTAAGTCTGAGGTTAATCGGTCTAATTCGCTCATCCTCTTTAACGTACCTGTGAGCAAGGACAGCTTGCTTGAACAGCGGGCCCTGTTTGATCAGGAACAGTGGTCCAACCTGTGCAATAAACTAGGTCTGAATATTAATTCAGTGAAATTGTGCAGGCTGTACAGGGGTGTCCACACACCTCAAGGTAAGCCACCCCCATTACGGGTTACACTGGACTCTGCCGAAGAGGCCGAAAAGGTACTATTGATGGCTCAGGTACTAGCCATCGACAGAAGCTCTAACATAAGGGTGAGACAAGACAGACCATGGGCTGTCAGACAAATGGCAAGGGAGTCACCGGAACTTTTGCCTTCCACCTCTATGGTAGTGCACGGTGTTCCGGAGCTGGAAACGGGCACTGCCTGTGAAAAACACATGCATGACGTACAGCAGTGGAGATGGCTGTCGTCTCAGATGGCCCTTGGCGCTTCTGGAGCCATCTCCGTTTACCGACTACCTCGCCCCGCTCATCTCACACTGATTAGCTCCCCAAAGCTGCTTAGTGTCACATTCAACTCCCCAGAGCAGTTGGCCATAACACTTCAACGGTGGTATGAGATCAAGGGGAAATTGGGAGGACACATCCGATGTTGCGAAAGCAGACCTCGAACCATAAGGAGGCAGCAAACGGAGGCTTTAATACGTCCCCAAGCTTCAGTGACACTCGAGCGATGCAGTTCTGAGAATAACAGTCTGTGCCACCCAAGTGTCCTGCCTAAATCCAAGGGAAAAAACCACAATGGGCCGGTTCCATCGGAACTGGCCAACTAGTCCCAACACTAAGTTCCCTACCAGCAGACAGCTTCACGTCAACTACCCCACAACACGCTGAGGTTGTAAGACTCACTGTCAGCTGCCTGTATAGCAATGTGAGGGGGCTGAGAGTAAAAATAGGTGAACTCCGAAATCTCCAAGCACACCTACAACTGAAAATAATAATTCTCACCGAAACATGGCTAACCCCCACTATCGCCGATAATGAAATCAGTATAGGTGATATGGTTTTGGTCAGGAGAGACAGGGATAATAAGGAAGGAGGGGGAGTTGCCATATACTTTGATAGGCAACTTAAATGTGTTCGCGCAACGGACCCACCACTTATTGAACTCCCAGACTCCATATGGTGTCATTTCACCGTAGGCCACACCAAGCATTTACTTGGTGGCATCTACCGATCTCCCACCTGTGGGGCAGAGCACAATCAGCTACTGCTCAGCACTATCACAGGGATACGAAACTTGGGCTATGACCAAATCACCATTGCTGGAGATTTCAATGCCCCATCACTGAACCTTGGCTCGGGGTATGCTAAGGGAAAATTCGGCCGAAATCTACTGCAAGCTATTCGGAACACGGGACTGACTGAGAATGTTGGAGACGACACTAGGTGGGGCCCTAGTGGAAAGTCATCAAAACTAGACTACATTCTAACTAGTGACCAACTACTCGTCGAAAAGGTCCAGGTCATGACTCCTCTAGGAAGTAGTGACCATGCAGTCATAGGTTTCGACCTCGTTCTCCGTGAGCACTTGCAGTGGGACGCTACGCAACCATGTCTGTGTTACAGCAAGGCTGACTACGCTGAAATGCGGAGGCTCTTGTCCGATGCAGACTGGCCCTTAGCATGGGATGAGCTGTCTGTGGATGAACACTGGGAAGCGGTAAAAAAGATTATTCATACAGCGATCTCGGATACCGTCCCTTTAGTCACAGCACAGCCCAAAAGAAAATCATCATGGTTAAAGAGAGGCACGCAGCGTATTCTGCAAGCAAAGAGGAAGGCTTGGTTTACGTGGCGCGTATCTAAAAGCCAGATCGACCATGATGCATACCTGGAACTCAGGAACCGGTGCAATGCAAGAGTCAGGAGGGACAGAAGGTCATTCCAGGCTAACCTTGCTAAAAAACTCCTGGCAAACCCGAAGAATTTGTACCGATTCATGTCGGAAAGGAAACCAACCAACCAAGGGGCTTGCGCCTTAGTAGGCCAAAACGGTCAATATCTCACTAGTCTGGAGATGGCTGAAACATTCAGTTTAGCCTTCGCCAAACAGCTAAACAGCAATGTGGGTATTACCGTTACGAACCAAAATGGTGGCATGACTATTTCACAGGAGGAAGACCAAATAGCCACCCCTCAAATAAACCCTGCAATAGTACTGAGAAAGCTGCAGCGACTCATACCTGGGAAGTCCCCAGGTTGTGATGACATCAGGCCATCTGTTCTGAAACAGTGCGCCGAAGCTCTCTGTAGGCCTTTATGCGACTTGTTCCAACACTCCATGGAATCGGGTAAACTGCCAAAGGAATGGAAAAGAAGCATCCTTTCTCCGATCTTCAAGGGTGGGGATAGGCAAAATCCCACCAGTTATAGACCAGTAGCTCTACTCCCAGTGGTATCGAAAGTACTGGAAAGTATTATTGATGATCACATCAGGGAATATCTGGATAGGTCTAAAATACTCCATGAAGCCCAACACGGTTTCAGGAAAGGAAGATCCTGCGTCACTAACTTATTATCAGCTTGGGACGATTGGACATCATGCTGGGATATGAATGTTCCTGTCCATGTGATCTTTCTAGACTTTGAGAAGGCATTTGACACTGTTCACCATGACCTTCTCCTACACAAAATAAGCCAGGTAGGTCTAGGTAAACCACTTCTGTCATGGTTGAAGGACTACCTAACTGAAAGGCAATTTTGCACCAAGGTCAATCGAGTCCGATCATCTTGGCACAGCTCGTCATCAGGAGTGTCGCAGGGTTCTATCCTGGGACCACTGATGTTCTTGATTTTTATCAATGATTTACCATGCCGTCTAAACTGCCCGACTCTTTTATACGCTGATGACGTAAAGATATGGAGGGCGATAAAGTGTCCGGAGGACTCAGATAGACTGCAGGCAGATCTAAGGCTTCTGGAAGACTGGGCGGTAACCAGTGGAATGACTTTCAACCTGAAAAAGTGCAAAGTAGTGAAGTTACGCACCTGTAGACTGCAGAATGCAAGTTACACCCTGTGCAATGAAAGCTTGTCCTGCTCAACGTCGGAACGTGACTTAGGTCTAGTTCTAACGGAGAAAATGGACACAAGCGTGAATTACACGGGGGATGTAGCGAGGGCATATGCGGTCATACACTTTACACATAGACAATTAGGTGCACTCACTCCTGAGCTCTTTCTAAGTTTGTATAAAACATACGTCAGACCGCATCTTGAAGTGCATAATATCATTGCACCCCCACTGCTTAAAAGAGACGCCAACCTCTTGGAAAGAGTCCAACGACGAGCAACAAAAGGAGTGGTTGGTCTCCGAAATAAACCATATGACGAAAGGCTGAAGAAATTAGGCCTATTCACACTCAGTTACCGTCGCCTGAGGGGGGATTTAATTACTGCCTACAAAATAACAAATGATCAGAATCACCCAAACAAAGGTGTTCTGCCATTGAGTAGGTATAGGCTCCCTCGTGGAAATCCTAGAAGGATAGCTCATCAGAGGGCAAGGACCCGGGTGCGCTCCCACTTCTTTTCCCTGCGGGTTTGCCGTCCCTGGAATTCCTTACCGGCAGATGTAGCTATGGCACCATCTGTGGACGCCTTTAAGCGAAGGCTGGACAACCATGCAGCGACACAAGGACTGCATCCAAATGGCCTATCCCCTTAAAATCGCATATACCATTCAAAGGTAGACAATTAAACTGGTCGTTTTACTTCTTCACATTCCCTTCAGTCTTACTCTCCTGACAGCTTTAACTACACTTATTATTATTATTATCATTATCATTATTACTGGTATATATATATATATATATACCGGTTGACTGACTGTTGTTACGTTTTCTTATTTTTTTCTCTGTCCGTTAGTCTGAATACCTTTACTAATTATATCATTATTATTATTATTATCTCTTTTCCATTGACGACGATACCGAAAGACTAACTGGTGAAAGGATCAACTCCATTCACAGTAGTAACAGTCTTAACACACTTCATACTACAAACCCCATATAATTAATCCCAGCACCACTCCTGTTGGAGTCAACCAAAGCTACGACAGTCGAGTGGCGGGACGAGCTACACAGACGTTTACCAAAGATCAGGAACCTCTACCTCACAATCAAGAGGCGAGCGCAAAGAAATCAAATTGGTTTATACTAGCTCGTAAAAACGATATTGGATATTGGATATACACTTATACGTTTTTGGCTTTTAAAGTTGAAACTGTTAAGATTTTGAATAAAATGCGCTTATACCCATATGTTTGTAAACCTTAAGATTATTACAATTAGTCCCTTTGATAAATTTGAATAAGGCATTCAGGGGACAAATTTCGCTAGATGATATCATTTCGTAGTTTCTTTACAACCGCTTTACAACTAACATGGTTAACAATAATAAAATAAAGTTCACGACAATTACTCAGCTAAATAAAAAACAAAAGTACAAACTAATGACCAATCATATTTAAATAGGTCATGTAGTCCATGGTAGGCGAAGATTGAAGTCTATTGTTTTTCGTACACACGGTATGGGCTGTATGTGATGAATCCAAAGTGCTTCCATCACCTTCAATAACCTTAAATTAGAGTTATGTGAAATAATTGTGAAAAAGTCATTTATATTGATTTTTTGACCTGACATTAATAAGTGTTTTGCAATGGATGATGCTGGATCTCTATTCAGATTAATCGCGTTGGGATTTTCTATATAATGTAGTAACCATTTTGGAACATGTTCTTTCCAACGACATTGGAACATTCTGTTGGTTCTACTCATATAGGTGTCACCACTGGCTGGCTGGATTCAACATAGAACTTGGCACCGAAGTGCAGCAGTTCGAGTTGCCACGCTCCAAAGACCACACAAAGGTAGACAAGAAAATGAGTGAAGAGAATCAATAGAGTTTTGACAAGTATAAGAGTCAAACAGAATGAGTAATGGTAGAAAGGTATATGGAAGTTTACAGAGACTGAATACATCTGCGCCATTGACAACTATTTTGAGCCATGTCACCTATTGTCTCCAGCCATTGATTCTTAGAGTCCCGAGGGCCCCAATCCGGAAGTCTGCATCTCCCTACCTGACTCAGTTTAACTGTCAAGGATTTCATGGATTGATGCCATGTTTTTGTTTGGCCACCACTTACTCTTTTCCAACCTGCACTTATATCAGCTAGTAGTGCCCGCCGGGGGAGGCGATGGCTAGGCATGCGCGACACGTGACCTAGCAACCTCAATCTATGTAACTTTATAGCCTCTTCTATTAATTCTCCCTTTTTGCCCAACACTCTACGCCTAACGTCCACATTACTTACTTTATTATACCACCTAACGCGAGAAAGAGATCGTAAACATCTGTGGTCAAAAGCAGTCAACCTTTTCATGTCTTCCGCTCTCAATGGCCACGTCTCACCACCATAGGGAAGGACGGAGCGAACTGCTGAGCAGTACACACGTCCCTTAGGTGCCACCACAGCTGCAGGTGAACTTGTAGATACAGTTTGAAGTAGAGTCCACAGAATTTCGTCCTTTAATCTTAGGTACAGGGATCGAGAATGTTCGTCAAGTGAGAAAAAGAGATGCGGCGTAGAACGTGAGTTTGATGGCTGACCGAAGTCTTTGAGCTGTCAAATGCATAATTTGGTCACCCTTGAATGGTAGGTTAATAAAGTCGATTTGTTTAGCTGAAAGCTTCCGGTCAAGCACCCACACCATTCAGCACGCCGTCGTGTTACGTTCGTTCGTTCGTGCACAATCCCTAGCTGGTTAATTAATCATCTTCACACTCCAATTTTGTCCAGAAATATACTTCGTAATCTGGACGATCAATTCCAGTGTTTCGCTTTGCCTTTGGTTTACGCCGAACGAATACTACAGATGTTGTTGGTATTAGATCTTGCGTTAGTATACTTCATGCTATTCGTTAACGTCAAATCCCTCAGCCTATAAAAGTTACTTGTCTACGTAAACAACTTGAAGACTTTTCAAATATATCATCCCCCTTTTAAACTTCATATTTATGAAATAATCATTTGATTTCTTGTAATTCACCAAAAGAATATGAACATTATAATTTAGATTTAAACGCCTAAGCATACAATAATGCAGAAATAATGCTGGTAAATTCTGAACTGACATATTTTTCTTATGGTGGGTAAATGGTGAAAAGATTCTGAAGTGGCATGACTCTCAGCACAAAACAGCACTCTGTGCTTTTCTTCGGTATGGGATAAATAGACCTTGTACAGCTTTTGGCGAAAGCAAAAGTAAAACAGAAATGTAATGAAAATATAGTGGACGAATACGTGCGGGAGATAAAGTAGGTAAATAAGGAATAGTGACAACATTCCAACAGCAACTGCCCAGTGGTGAACGGTTCAAATCTATATCACAGAAAGTTTCCAGTCACCGATTGGTAGTAACATACTGAGGACACTAATCAAGCGATCTTCTCCCTCTCTACGCGGCTTAAACAAACAGTTATTAGCTGCATGAATCACTGTAACTTTCTGTCTGATTATATCCCTAAATCTTCTCCAACCTGGTCGTACTTCAGTTGGCATTGGTCGGTGATCGAGGTAGTGACTCACTGTGTGTGACTCACCTTTGAACCAGATTAATCGACAAGAATTCTAAGTCGCATTGGCTAGTTCTTCCTAGTCACCTAAAGCCATGCTGCTCCACCTCATGCATGTGACTGAATGAAACTGCCCATCATCAAATACTTGTTGTAACTTCAAACATCCTACAAGTAGCAGTTATGTCTTGGGTGGAAAACACAATAGAATGAACAGATTCGTGAAACACAACCATGTTATGGAGTAATGATGAAACATATTCAAGAAAAACGATTATACAGTATTAATAATTGGACGAAACCCAGTTTGTAGTACCGTATCATTATATGTGGTCTCATAAAAATATCTAATAAAAAGGCCGAATAGATCTGTTGAAGGTACCACCAGCATTTTATATTTTGACAGCGAGTTCACTCAAAATATCAAGATGGCGTAATGCAGAAGCTTAACATGACAACCAGAATTCAAGTGAACTTGTTTTTTAAGTACGTCATAGTTTCCATGGTAAGACCGATTTGCTTAGCATTAAACATTGCAAATAAATACTATCAATCCTAGGAGTCTCCACCTCCTAAGTATATATCTTGTAAATGTACTCCTGATGGATTAACATAGGCCCCAAGCCTTCTATCCTCAAACAATAAATCTGAATCTAATGACATATTACCCTTATTTGTATTTTCAGCCATTTTGAAGTTTTCCAGGACGTTCGTCTCTTCCTGAAATGGATTTTAATCATTTGGAGATATAGCACTTACACAAATATAGGCTGTTCACTGGTTGAACATAACTATTCCTAGGATACGGAATGAAGTTTGGGTAGTTTCTCGACCTTGGTGAAGTCGAGGTTCCTGGTCTTCGACTTCACATACTTTATCTTTCCTCTCTGGTACCTTGCTGCTCGAGGAGGAATTGACTTCAAGCTTTATTTTTCCCAAATATTTGTAATCCACCTTACGCATACTTGGTTTTTTTCTTAATGTGAAGACAGTATTTCTAAATCTCTTGATGTGGTCCATTGAATGACTAGTTAGCAGGTTGTACCCACAAGCTAACGTCAAGAAGGACGGCAACCATGTTATTTCACCATAAACCCAATTTACGTAATTTAAATAATACTTATCCATGTCTGTAAAACTGGTGTCCTACATGGATAGGAATAAATATACTATTATTTAGGAGATTTTCAGCTCTTAGCAAGGAGTTTTGAACCGACCTTTCGGCTCATTTTCAAGTATATTTTAAACTACGGCGTTCTGTTTAGATGCAAGTCTTTCAACTACTTCGCTCGACGAAAATCCCATAGCGCTCTCTAACTCTTTGGAGCTTTCCGAGCCAGTATAAGTTGATTCAGTCTTCGAAGTGAAGAGTTTTAGAAAAGTGAGATCTTCCAGTTCTTTTTAAGATGTGAGATAGTTTCTAATACGAGGTCAAGTAGACTTAGTTTCGTCCTTAGATCACTTAATTGTAGCTTCATGTCGTTTATAATGCAGATTCAGTTAGAAATCTGACAGGATATCTTCTACCTGTATTACGGGGGTTAGCGTTATGTTGTAACCGTTAATATTGGGTGAACTACAAATAACACCTAATTTGAGGTGTGGTAGTGCGTTACAAGAAGAGCTCAAGTTATTTTCTAAGTAACTGATTTCCTAATAATACGCTTTCCAGAGTTTTGTCCCATCATTATTAGTGATAAGAGAGCAGAATCCATAACTGAGTATCAGCGAAAACACATACAAAACCGTCACCAAATTCGAACATACCGCGTAGACACTATTCCAATATCCAATATCGTTTTTACGAGCTAGTATAAACCAATTTGATTTCTTTGCGCTCGCCTCTTGATTGTGAGGTAGAGGTTCCTGATCTTTGGTAAACGTCTGTGTAGCTCGTCCCGCCACTCGACTGTCGTAGCTTTGGTTGACTCCAACAGGAGTAGTGCTGGGATTAATTATATGGGGTTTGTAGTATGAAGTGTGTTAAGACTGTTACTACTGTGAATGGAGTTGATCCTTTCACCAGTTAGTCTTTCGGTATCGTCGTCAATGGAAAAGAGATAATAATAATAATGGATATAATTAGTAAAGGTATTCAGACTAACAGACAGAGAAAAAAATAAGAAAACGTAACAACAGTCAGTCAACCGGTATATAATATATATATATATACCAGTAATAATGATAATGATAATAATAATAATAAGTGTAGTTAAAGCTGTCAGGAGAGTAAGACTGAAGGGAATGTGAAGAAGTAAAACGACCAGTTTAATTGTCTACCTTTGAATGGTATATGCGATTTTAAGGGGATAGGCCATTTGGATGCAGTCCTTGTGTCGCTGCATGGTTGTCCAGCCTTCGCTTAAAGGCGTCCACAGATGGTGCCATAGCTACATCTGCCGGTAAGGAATTCCAGGGACGGCAAACCCGCAGGGAAAAGAAGTGGGAGCGCACCCGGGTCCTTGCCCTCTGATGAGCTATCCTTCTAGGATTTCCACGAGGGAGCCTATACCTACTCAATGGCAGAACACCTTTGTTTGGGTGATTCTGATCATTTGTTATTTTGTAGGCAGTAATTAAATCCCCCCTCAGGCGACGGTAACTGAGTGTGAATAGGCCTAATTTCTTCAGCCTTTCGTCATATGGTTTATTTCGGAGACCAACCACTCCTTTTGTTGCTCGTCGTTGGACTCTTTCCAAGAGGTTGGCGTCTCTTTTAAGCAGTGGGGGTGCAATGATATTATGCACTTCAAGATGCGGTCTGACGTATGTTTTATACAACCTTAGAAAGAGCTCAGGAGTGAGTGCACCTAATTGTCTATGTGTAAAGTGTATGACCGCATATGCCCTCGCTACATCCCCCGTGTAATTCACGCTTGTGTCCATTTTCTCCGTTAGAACTAGACCTAAGTCACGTTCCGACGTTGAGCAGGACAAGCTTTCATTGCACAGGGTGTAACTTGCATTCTGCAGTCTACAGGTGCGTAACTTCACTACTTTGCACTTTTTCAGGTTGAAAGTCATTCCACTGGTTACCGCCCAGTCTTCCAGAAGCCTTAGATCTGCCTGCAGTCTATCTGAGTCCTCCGGACACTTTATCGCCCTCCATATCTTTACGTCATCAGCGTATAAAAGAGTCGGGCAGTTTAGACGGCATGGTAAATCATTGGTAAAAATCAAGAACATCAGTGGTCCCAGGATAGAACCCTGCGACACTCCTGATGACGAGCTGTGCCAAGATGATCGGACTCGATTGACCTTGGTGCAAAATTGCCTTTCAGTTAGGTAGTCCTTCAACCATGACAGAAGTGGTTTACCTAGACCTACCTGGCTTATTTTGTGTAGGAGAAGGTCATGGTGAACAGTGTCAAATGCCTTCTCAAAGTCTAGAAAGATCACATGGACAGGAACATTCATATCCCAGCATGATGTCCAATCGTCCCAAGCTGATAATAAGTTAGTGACGCAGGATCTTCCTTTCCTGAAACCATGTTGGGCTTCATGGAGTATTTTAGACCTATCCAGATATTCCCTGATGTGATAATCAATAATACTTTCCAGTACTTTCGATACCACTGGGAGTAGAGCTACTGGTCTATAACTGGTGGGATTTTGCCTATCCCCACCCTTGAAGATCGGAGAAAGGATGCTTCTTTTCCATTCCTTTGGCAGTTTACCCGATTCCATGGAGTGTTGGAACAAGTCGCATAAAGGCCTACAGAGAGCTTCGGCGCACTGTTTCAGAACAGATGGCCTGATCTCATCACAACCTGGGGACTTCCCAGGTATGAGTCGCTGCAGCTTTCTCAGTACTATTGCAGGGTTTATTTGAGGGGTGGCTATTTGGTCTTCCTCCTGTGAAATAGTCATGCCACCATTTTGGTTCGTAACGGTAATACCCACATTGCTGTTTAGCTGTTTGGCGAAGGCTAAACTGAGTGTTTCAGCCATCTCCAGACTAGTGAGATATTGACCGTTTTGGCCTACTAAGGCGCAAGCCCCTTGGTTGGTTGGTTTCCTTTCCGACATGAATCGGTACAAATTCTTCGGGTTTGCCAGGAGTTTTTTAGCAAGGTTAGCCTGGAATGACCTTCTGTCCCTCCTGACTCTTGCATTGCACCGGTTCCTGAGTTCCAGGTATGCATCATGGTCGATCTGGCTTTTAGATACGCGCCACGTAAACCAAGCCTTCCTCTTTGCTTGCAGAATACGCTGCGTGCCTCTCTTTAACCATGATGATTTTCTTTTGGGCTGTGCTGTGACTAAAGGGACGGTATCCGAGATCGCTGTATGAATAATCTTTTTTACCGCTTCCCAGTGTTCATCCACAGACAGCTCATCCCATGCTAAGGGCCAGTCTGCATCGGACAAGAGCCTCCGCATTTCAGCGTAGTCAGCCTTGCTGTAACACAGACATGGTTGCGTAGCGTCCCACTGCAAGTGCTCACGGAGAACGAGGTCGAAACCTATGACTGCATGGTCACTACTTCCTAGAGGAGTCATGACCTGGACTTTTTCGACGAGTAGTTGGTCACTAGTTAGAATGTAGTCTAGTTTTGATGACTTTCCACTAGGGCCCCACCTAGTGTCGTCTCCAACATTCTCAGTCAGTCCCGTGTTCCGAATAGCTTGCAGTAGATTTCGGCCGAATTTTCCCTTAGCATACCCCGAGCCAAGGTTCAGTGATGGGGCATTGAAATCTCCAGCAATGGTGATTTGGTCATAGCCCAAGTTTCGTATCCCTGTGATAGTGCTGAGCAGTAGCTGATTGTGCTCTGCCCCACAGGTGGGAGATCGGTAGATGCCACCAAGTAAATGCTTGGTGTGGCCTACGGTGAAATGACACCATATGGAGTCTGGGAGTTCAATAAGTGGTGGGTCCGTTGCGCGAACACATTTAAGTTGCCTATCAAAGTATATGGCAACTCCCCCTCCTTCCTTATTATCCCTGTCTCTCCTGACCAAAACCATATCACCTATACTGATTTCATTATCGGCGATAGTGGGGGTTAGCCATGTTTCGGTGAGAATTATTATTTTCAGTTGTAGGTGTGCTTGGAGATTTCGGAGTTCACCTATTTTTACTCTCAGCCCCCTCACATTGCTATACAGGCAGCTGACAGTGAGTCTTACAACCTCAGCATGTTGTGGGGTAGTTGACGTGAAGCTGTCTGCTGGTAGGGAACTTAGTGTTGGGACTAGTTGGCCAGTTCCGATGGAACCGGCCCATTGTGGTTTTTTCCCTTGGATTTAGGCAGGACACTTGGGTGGCACAGACTGTTATTCTCAGAACTGCATCGCTCGAGTGTCACTGAAGCTTGGGGACGTATTAGAGCCTCCGTTTGCTGCCTCCTTATGGTTCGAGGTCTGCTTTCGCAACATCGGATGTGTCCTCCCAATTTCCCCTTGATCTCATACCACCGTTGAAGTGTTATGGCCAACTGCTCTGGGGAGTTGAATGTGACACTAAGCAGCTTTGGGGAGCTAATCAGTGTGAGATGAGCGGGGCGAGGTAGTCGGTAAACGGAGATGGCTCCAGAAGCGCCAAGGGCCATCTGAGACGACAGCCATCTCCACTGCTGTACGTCATGCATGTGTTTTTCACAGGCAGTGCCCGTTTCCAGCTCCGGAACACCGTGCACTACCATAGAGGTGGAAGGCAAAAGTTCCGGTGACTCCCTTGCCATTTGTCTGACAGCCCATGGTCTGTCTTGTCTCACCCTTATGTTAGAGCTTCTGTCGATGGCTAGTACCTGAGCCATCAATAGTACCTTTTCGGCCTCTTCGGCAGAGTCCAGTGTAACCCGTAATGGGGGTGGCTTACCTTGAGGTGTGTGGACACCCCTGTACAGCCTGCACAATTTCACTGAATTAATATTCAGACCTAGTTTATTGCACAGGTTGGACCACTGTTCCTGATCAAACAGGGCCCGCTGTTCAAGCAAGCTGTCCTTGCTCACAGGTACGTTAAAGAGGATGAGCGAATTAGACCGATTAACCTCAGACTTAGGTTTGGCCTTTGGCTTCTCGTATTCCTTTGCAGCATCAGCAACTTTAGGCTTCATCGGGTTCTGGCCAGCCTTTATTGTGTTGCCAAGCTTGCTTGTGGATGCAAGTGGTGCTTCTCTAACTCTATCTTTCCTTAATGTTTTAGGTCCAACCTTGTGAATCTTCACCTTGTGAAAATTGGCATTTTCGGTCAGTAGGACTGGAGTGTCCTTCTTACTGTCTATGCCAAGTTTTGGCAATGTGATGTTAGCAGGTGGGGAGCTACATAAGACCGTGTTGGGACACAAGGGCGGCGTGAAGTTTCTGCTAACCGCAGACACGCTCTGTGTGACTACGCCAGGGCGACAGAGTGGACAGATGTACCAAAACCACGGGCACGGGTTATTTCTCATAAACTCGTAGTATGATTTCGGTACCTCTTTGTCGCAACGGCAGTGCACCCACCGTTTGCAAAAATTGCATTCGAAAGCTGAGTCAGCTTTAGAAACAATGATATTGCACGCCTGGCATTCGTCTCCCTTACTTGGTGACGCCTTCGAGGTCTTATGACGTCTTGAGCGTTTCCTTTTAGGTTTGTTGTACTTCACACATTGGCTTTCAGTTGGTGCAGGTGTAGTATCCTGTCCTCCTAGTATTGCCTGCGCCGTTTCAGGACTAGACTGTGGCAGTGCAGGCATAGTATCAGGACAGACGAGTCCTACACTGGTCTTTAGGATGGGTATGCGATTTGGGGTTGGTGTCCGTGCGTTTTTGCCTTCTCTGGCTGAAGCCCTTGTGACTACACAGTAAGGTGTTTTGGTGCCATTTCTAAGGTTACTTTCTACAGCCATATTAACTATCGCCAAAACTTATGCTGTATAAGAATAAGAGTGCAACAGTATCTACCCACAAGAAAAAGAATAAGACTGAAAAAGTACAAGACAAGGAAAAGAAAAGGTTTTCGACTTTACCTAATACTTTCTGGATGATCGGCTTCACAGCAATCACGTGGTAGACCAACAAGTCTTGTTTATCTGAACGAGTGAGGAAGATGCTGCTACAAAAATAGCACCTGAAGCTTTGGCAGTAGTTCGAGACAGCTGGACTTACCACACAGAGATTCGTTATGTAAGTAATGGTTGAATTTAATTCACCGGCTAGGAAGATCAGGTTTCCCAAGCGGATAATTCACAAAATAGGTATTTTCCGGTTAGAGAGGTAAAGTCACGTCGTATTCAAGGAGCGCGCGGACACCAAGCTGTTGGTATTTCATCCTTCCAATATCCAATATCCTGATTACGAGCTAGTATAAACCAGTGGAGCCAGGTGAAGACTCTAGCAGAGAACCGAACGCAATGGAGATGCACGGCTGAAGCCCTGTGTTCCTCTAGGAATTAAAGGATACAATAATAATAATAAACCAGTGATTTCTTTGAGCTCCCTTCTTGATTGTAAGGTAGAGGTTCCAGATCTCCGGTGAACTTATGTGTAGTAAATCCCGCCACTCGACTGCTGTAGCTCTGGTAGACTCCAATAGGAGTGGTGGGAGGATTGGTCAAGATGTGGTTTGTAGTGTGCAGCATGTTAGGACTGAGTTGTTGCCGTGAATGGAGTTTGACCTAACACCCGTTGGTCATTCGGTGCAGTCATAAAAGCAGAATAGTAATAATAATAGGTTGTAGTGTAGATAATATAGGTTGAGATAAGTGAATTAATAAAGTTGACCTCAGGAAAAGATAGAGTAGTCGGTACAGTGAGAGAAGACAGAACGGGTCGTGGGGATTTAGCTTGTATGCTTATCCATTGACAGTGTGGTTTCGAATTTTGAGAGGCTAAGTCATTGAGACACAAACCATGCATTCCTGCATGATTGTCCAGCTTCCGCTTAAAAGTCTCAACAGATGGCGCTGTAGTCACGGCCGCCGTTAAAACGTTCCAGATACGGCAAACTCGAAGCGAAAAGAAATGTGAACGCACTAGAGTCTTTTGTCTCTGGTGTGCTATCCTTGAACATTTTTGAATTATTTTTCGGCTGGTAAACACTAAATGTAAGTCCTTAGCATAGAAAGAGCATTAAATACATTTAGATAAACGACCTGTAATTGCTTCAACAAGAATGTTACCTTTGAACACCGAACTCACAAACAGTGTCTTCTTTGACATTCTAATTTGTCTGGGAATGGTTAGGTTTTCGACGTTTCTGCCAATAAACCTTCTTGATTTCCGTTATTTAAGAGAGCTGTGCGAATAACTTCTAATTCTATGTCGACCGTACCCACGAAGCAAACTTTCTGAATTCTGCGGCATAGAGAACTGATACGATTGCTCTTCCCGCATAGAGTTGCCCAGCTGTTGAAATTAGTGTACTGCTCTGTAAATGTAGGCTTTCGATAAATCAACCCTTTTAACCATCCAAATCACATCTAAGAAGTGAGGTGCGGAATTCGACTCTTCTTAGATAGATATCTAGATAGTGAAAAACACCAATGGACAAGCACCTTTAATTTTTCAGGAAGCTCGACAGTTGAATAGTTGCCATGACAAGTAACTTATACATTAGCGAATTCGAGATTGTTTTTTTCAGTGGACCACTATCTAGGCTTGCTATGAAGTCGCCGTTAGGAGAGGTCATTATGGAGACCCCATCGATTTTATTTTAAGTGACATCATTGAATTTATAAACTGCACAATAGGCATGCATCTCGATGTAAGCTGCTTCAGACAGTTAGTTGTCACTCCAATATTTATGCTAAATAGGTCGATGCAATAACATAGATATGAAATAGTTTCTGTTAGTTCTAAATTTGCAAAAAATGAGCAGCAGTAAGTCGAGTGAGCCTCCATCTGATTCTGCTTCGAGTTTACCACTCTAGGGTTTCCCTCTAAGAATGTGTAGCATCCACGGAAACATGTAAGCAGGTAAAAAACCATATAGTACTACAGGGACCAGATCCAAGCGGAATATCCTCTCGAAGCTCATATGCACCACCTATTACTGGGTGTCAGCTAAACACACCACTGCCCAATCTCCTTTGTCTCATCTGACAAACCTAACTCCTCTCATCTCCAGCACTAAGCAAACGAGCGTGACACAATGGCGTATCAAATGGCGTGAATGCTTGACTGGAAGCCTTCAGCTAAACAAGTCGACCTGAACGGTGAAGGCCAGCATCCAATGTACAGTGATGAATGCTGTAGCCGATAATGCTAAAGAATTACTCACCCCTACAGTCCTTATTATCTGATAATGATGTTTTGTGAAGCACTCTCAAGAAGGGTATTATATTAATAACAAGTCATTTCGTCCAAAGTAGGTCAAGATTTAGAATCACACCTCGTGAGACTTGTGTCTTTCTTACAATCGTAGCCAAGAGGTTTGGACGTGAAATATCGTTGTATGCTTTTCATCCTTAGTTTGTCACATTTGGGAGTGTTGCTAGTACCAACTGGACAGTAATCTAGTAGTGACCTTACACATGTTTTGTATAGAATTAGCTTGGCTTCATTGTCGTGAACGTTGCTGCGTATGAATCCTAAGTGCATCATCGACTTTCGAGTCTGTGATGCCACTTGCTCAGAGAATGTTAGGTCACTGGAGTACCTCAGGACTAAGTCAACGACACTTCGGAGTCTGGTTGATTTAGTATATTGAAGCGTTAATTTCATGTCGATTGAGGGTGCGCCGAAGCAGGTCTAGTCCCATTTGTTCAGGTTGAATTGAAGATTCCACAAGGATGACTAAGCGGCCACTTTATCTATTTCTTTCTGCTCAACATTCTGGAAGTACCCTAGGTCATCACATTGGAATGTACAAGCTACTTTTGGGTCATCTGCAAAGATGAATAGTTTCCTATGTGAGAAGCAAGCGCACATGCCGTTGATAGAAAGCATAAACAGGAGGAGCCCAATGACACTAAATGGCACTACACCAGATGTGATTGGGCTAGGTTTGGATGTTACAGACTCGAGTTCAACTGTTTGGGACCTGTTGTTAAGGAATGATTTGAGCCATCCTAATAGTTGGTCACGTATTCCTAAGGAGTTCAGCTTGGGCGTTAGCAGTAAATGGTCGACACGGTCAAATGCCTTGGCAATATCAAAGTAGATGACAAGTACTAGTTGTCGCCTGTCACGATTGCTGGTCACAAAATTGAAGAAGTCTAGGTGACATGATCTTGATTTTAGTAATCCTTGTTGCTCAGGACTTACAATGTCTCGCCTAAGCATTTGCTTGAGTAGGTTATCTTTTACTAATCTCTCCATAGTTCTAGATGCGACAGGTGTGATATTGATCGGCCTGTAGTTTTTGACTTCTGCTTTCGAGCCAGATTTGTGTCTAGATAAAATAAATGTTGTTTGCCATGTATCCAGGTAAGTTTGGGTTTCTAAGGTCGTTGTGAAGATTCTAAGCAGTAGTAGAGGAATGTCAGGGCCACCATATTTATAAAAATAGGATGATATACCGTCCGTGCCAAACTCTTTCGAGCTTTTGAGAGTTTTAATAATTTGCTTAATGTTAGCACAAGTGAATTCAACTGTACTAATATGTTTAGTGTGGGTAAGGATGAAATTTGTGCCGTATTAGCAATATGCTGTTTGTAGGTTGTGTCCTGTAATAAGATACGTTGTTTATTGGTGAAAATCTTAGCCCTTGTTTGAGCTTCAAACTGTAGGCGTATAGGACAGCAGTGGTCGTGGTGCCTCCCCTTCAGTCTGTGACATTTTGTTTGGGAGTTAGGCATTTTCGCCACCTCGAGTAAGATGCTTTGAACCATTTTCAATCCCTCATTATCTGGTATATTATAGACTATCACACTTAGTTTAGTATCAAGTCTTTTAATAACCTCTGCTGTGATGAAGTTTATCAAGGTGTCAACCTTAGTTACTGATTCTGTGTCAAGTTAGCCAAGGTTTACGGTTCTGGTCAAGATATTCAGAGGTGCATTTTCACAGACCTGCGATTCAATGTCACTAATCTGTGTTATTAGCTCAGGTATCCTGGCCAAACACTTTGAACATCTTGCACTCGTAGCCTCACTACATCTACACCTCATCTCAGTCTTCAGCTCTTCTACAGACACTCTGTGCCGCTTTATTTCTGAAGTAAGTGTTGAAGCTGGATTTGGTATCTGAAGTTTTGTGACAAGTACATAAGGTGAAATGAAGAGGTCTATGTCAGGACCAGGTGCTGAGTTTGTAGAAACAATACCACTACTAGTTGTCAGGATTTTGTTCCTGTCACTTCCGGCCACAGTAGATGGTAGTGACACAGCAGCTCGACACTTGCGGCGTACTGACAAGCTGTGCGTCTCACTTCATATTTTGTGGGAGTTGTGTCGGTCGTTGTTGCGAGCATATACGTGCTATCAGTCATCAGGTTAACAAATGATTGAGTTCATGAGAACACTCCTAGAAAATCCACCGATGCCACACAAGAAAAGACATGGATGCTCTTACTAACGGTAACCTGCAAATATCGGCAAATCAAACTGCACCCAGGGTCAAACAAGATAGTCTCGCAGTAAAAGCCGGGAAAAAGACCCCAAAACACACGGTCTTTCCATAGGCGTCCTCACTTGTGATCAGCCCAAAAATGTAAGCTTAGAAAAGAACTATGCACGTATTGTATCAGGTCGCATTAGGAGACGAAACAACTGAAGAGAACTGCTCTTCTTCAAACTAAGAGTAATAGACAAACTGTGGGCGACAGACTACGTGAGGTGAGAGCTAACAGCAAAAATAGCTTTGCCCACACAAAACGACACACAAGGAGCACTGAGCTGATTAAACAGCAGAACGAGACCCACGATTGCCGTAATTGCCTAGATAGTAATATGCCTATAGCACATTTAACCTGAGAACGAAACTGAAAATGACTAATAGGCACAGATAGGCGACCAGACGGAACAGCACTAGGTACCACATTTCGTCGTAGTAGGTACATGAAGCCCAAACAGCATAACGGGCATAAATTGTCCCACCGTCCCTCTGCGTACACGCACAAAATGAGTCAACAAATGTGCAACTGCGAAATACTGAGCACACACTGCCCTCAAAATCTCTAAAATCAGGGTACTTTATCCTGTAAATTACAATCCAAACGGTGAAATAGACTATCCAATGCCGAGAAATGATCCCAGATACCCACGTCATGATGTTGGAAACCAATATTTGCAACGGGAATATTTTCACATACGGCAATTAATAGCTCCCCTCGCAGCACAATTGGTTCAGGGAATAGGAGACACTCTGACACTGTCTCATCTGAGAATCCTTCCGAACATAACATAAGCAATCAGGAGCTAAGGACAGCAGCAAGGAAACCTACTGACTATCCCCTCAGCGACCATGGTTTTCTGAAAATTATGCTCTTACATGCTAAATCTCTCCTTTACAAAATAACATCACTTCGCAGCTTGGCATACATGGAACGGCCAACACTAATCCTGGCAACTAAAACCTGGCTGAATAATGATACACCTGACACAAAGCCGATTACTGATAACTATGACATTCACATGAGTGATAGAGTGGATAAAAGAGGAGGGGGGCGTGTGTCTAAAATATGTTTCTAAATCCACTGACTCTGATACTTTTACAAACTCAACTATTGGCAAACTTCCAGAATCTAAGTGAATAGGCCCCCAAAAGAACGAAAATAAAATTCTCTTGGAATGTATAAACGGAGCCCCTATCAGCCCTAAAACGACTGATACGATTATTATGGACATACTAGAGCATGTACATTTCCTTGCAATTTCAACCTCCCAGCACTAAGCTTGGATAACTGCATTGAACCAAAAATCCACGAGGAGCTCCTAGAAGCTACAGATGTAGGAAGATGGAATCAGTGCGAATGCCTCCTGAGAAGTTCTGACTGGGATGAATGCTTTACCAATAACAACTTTGAAGTAACACTTGACATCTACAGGAAAATCAGTTCGGTGAGAGACGCAATCACACATCTCAAATCTGCCCTAAACACATCAACCCTATTCATAGATCGCAAAAGGCGATTAAAACTAAGGAAACTGAGAAGGAAATTCTATTTATTGAGAAAATTTACTGCACTACATCAGTTACATGTACCAATTAAAAATCTTGAGGAGAGACATAAAATGGAGGCACGACTCGAAGAAAAACCCTAGGGTGCACCTCTGAAACTTAGGGATTCTGCTAGATCTTGCAAAACCGACTGAAGGGTAGAAACAACAATGTTAGCTACTTGGGACATGAAGGTGTGAATTATGATGATGCCCAGATTGTCAGTAAACTCCTCAGCCAGTGGTTCTCCAGTGACACCAAAGCGTACCCGTTCCCAATTCTCGACATAACCTGTGAAAATAACTACTAGTCAGGTGTCATCAACTTTAGTATACAAAATAGAGCCTCAGCGGTAAAGACATTAAAAGCCAATGGTAGTTGTGAGATAGATGATATACCATCTGTTACATACAAAAACCATGGCATGGATATAAGAGTACTGTTGTAACAACAGAAGACAAGGGCCAGGCAACAGAACGTTTATTACGGAAAATCAACACATATTTATAGATTTTGATGTACATTATTGTTGGTTAATGTTGTTAGCAAATACAGTCTGTTGATTGGTTGTTTTTCACACAGAGTTAACCTTTCATCTCTTGTGGCTGTGTCAGTTCATCTGTATGTTAACTGCATTCGCCTGTCCATCTTGACCTCGTTTTCACATGACTAACATTGACCTCAATTACTGTCAACCAATTTGGCTAGCAACCATCTCTCACTACACTGTTACTCAGTGTTCACCCACTCACTAGCGACTGGGACGTACTCTGAAATTTGGGAAATATACTTATGCATTACCTAAGCATAAAGCAGAAGACAAAACTAGTGCATACAATTACAGGCCTATCAATATAACACCTGTCATATCAAGAATATGGGAGAAAGTAATCAAAGACCAAATGTCAAACTGTGCGTCGGTGGCATAGCGATTAGGACGCTCGCTGGCCGACTCACTCCTTTACTTCGCTAAGCCAGAAATAAAAGCTGGTAAAGAGGAGAGGTTGGGCATGTGGCTAGCAACCGCATCCTGTAAAAATAAACACTTCTACAGAAACTTCAAGCTTCTAGCTTGAAGCCCTATGTTCCACTCGGAACGTGAAGGAATAAAAAAATGTCAGATTACCTTCTAAAAAATAAACTCATTAACCAGTCATGACATGTATTCCTCAAGTAAAATCATGCGGCACTTGCCTTATAGACTTTTCAACGAAGTCACATACAGAAGAGATAGGAGAGTACTAGTAATCATCCTCTATTTTGATATAAGGAAAGCCTTCGGCAGAGTTCCACATAGTCTGCTGGCCACCGGGTTATGCTCGCTAGGGATACGCGACACCCTGCACAACTGGATAAAATCATTTCTCTGTGATAGATATCAGACAACAAAATTTGGCTCGATGACCTCCAAGCTTAGAACAATCAGCAGTGGTGTCAACCATACGGTGTAATGGGCCCCCTCCTTTTCGTAATATACATAAAAAATATATTTGAATGCTTCAGCATTAGCAAACCAATACTGTATGCAGATGACTTAAAAGTGACCTTTACATGCACGAATACAGATATCTGTACAATTGTGAACTCTATACAGGAAGAATTGATAAATATGGATAGATGGTGTGACACCTGGAGACCCGGGTTTAATGTTGGAAATTGTGGCTTGGTCTGCATAGGCTGTTCCAACCTAGAACTTGTCCTAGTAATTCAAGACCACAAAATCCCTTGGGCTCAAATCTGTATTAGACCTAGGACTGAAATATTCACATAATCTCTCGTTTACAGAGCGTACTTCGAAACAAGTATCGAAATCACGTGGGCTTATTGGTTTCCTAACCAGGAGTCCCTACATAAGTGAATCCAGAATACTACTGTGCAAGGCTTGCGTGTGCCCACTCCTAAAATACTGCTCATTCATATTTGGTAGCATGCGTATAGAAGACGAAGGCGTACAGAGGTACTTCACGCTAATCCTACTTGGACGGAAAACGGCACAAACTACTCCGCCAGATGTGAGATCTTAGGACACAAAACACTATGATTCAGACGACTGCGTGTAAATTTGGTAATTTTCATAAGCTTCTTAACCACATAGTGTGTATCCCAACCAATGGCACTCGGATTTCAGACAACATTGGATATAACGTGAGACACACTAAAGGTACAGTTGCTATAGAACAATGTACAACAACCACCAGGTAAAAGTTTTTCTTGATTAGAGATGCCCATATATGGAACAAACTACCTTGGGAAATGTGGCCAGCAAGTATATTGGCCTCCTCTGTAAAGGTACCTAATGACACATCAAAAGCGTTCGCAAGTGATGCCAGTGCCAATTCCCATGTAAGAGCTTCAGAAATCATAGACTTATTCAATGTATGAATTTAGAGTCTACACCCGTTTGTTTTGCCTCTATTGATAATTTCAGAAAAAACAGAAGCAGTCGTAGTGAAAACACCCAAACAAATAAGAGTTGACCGAA